>JACDJE010000481.1:1549531-1579948 GCA_016647715.1 Pavo muticus
AAAAGAAAAGAAAAGAAAAGAAAAGAAAAGAAAAGAAAAGAAAAGAAAAGAAAAGAAAAGAAAAGAAAAGAAAAGAAAAGAAAAGAAAAGAAAAGCACTCTGTGATTTTAACCAATCAACTTACTTTTGATTTTTCCATGACAGGTAACAGCTTTACAGACAGAACAATCCTTAGCTGAGATTTTACTGGGACTGGGTAGAAGTAACTGGTCAACCTACTTAAATCTCTTGGCCCCTTTATTATTTCTATGAGAACAAGCCAACTTCACATCTTGCAGTTGCAGTAATTTTAGCACCTAGCATGACAAGAGAAGTCTGCTCTATGATGACTATGTTTCTACTGATTTCCTCTGCAACCTGTTATGACTCTGGCATCAATTATTTTATGCCCTTCTTGATCCTGACCTGGATTTCACAGAGAAGCTGAGGTGATGAAGGACTGTGTTGACAATTGTGATTCATTCACAACCTAAACTGCCACAATTTTATTATTCCCTCACATTCCTTGTATATTTTAGAGCATGGGTGTCCAACCTTTTGGCTTGCTTGGGCCACACTGAGTGAAGAGAAATTGTCTTGAGCCACATATAAAACATATAATATAGTTAGTATATATAAATAACAAATTTTTATATGTATATATTACTAAAACATTTTTTAAAAAAAGAGAGAGAAAAAAAAAGAAAAGAAAAAAGAAGGCAACAGAACAATAAAGCCAGTGGATTGGACACATATGCTTTAGAGGATGATAGGAATCCTCTGATGCCAGATTTTTACAATGAAATGGCTTCCCACCTACAAAACTCCAGCAAGCGCTTCTAGACATTCAAAGGGAGGAGCCAAAGGATGATTCATGTACCATGCACACAAATACAAATCTCAGACATACGGAAATTCTCATGCTCAGTTTACACAAGACCCGCTGTAGAGTAAGAAGAAAGAAAAGTAAAACACCTTCCCATCTTCTTGTATCTTCATTGGTATCAGTTCTGAACTGGGCCCTCCAAGCCTGTCTTCTGTGTCATTTTAATATCTGATTCAGCGTCTATTGAAGCCAATGGAGAGAATCCCACTGAGCTTGATGGAATGTAGATCAAGCTCACACGCTACCATAAATCAAAATTGCAAGGCTTATTTATTGCTGTTGTGAGCACCATGGCAAAAGGCTGTGTCATCAGACCTGCTAAAACCTAACACATTACATGGCTTATAAATTTACCATAGAGTTTGACTGGAGACTAAAGCTTGGCAACAAAGCACATGTCTTTGCTGTGCATTCAATTTTCCTTTATTTTTTCAAAATATGAAAAATTTTGTTGAGAGCATTAAAACAAACAATGGGTTTTGGTGAGTTCTTTTATTTTCACATTTCCATCTTTCTATGTCTATGAATCTGAACCAGGAGTTTTTCTTAGATTTTAACCCAGCAGATCTGTACCACTTTCTATTCTTCAGAAGTCTAAAGAGAAATGAGACGACTGCAAGAAAAATTGCCTGCTTAAAGGATCCATTTTGGAGCCTCAATAAAAGCTTGTGAGACCAGTTGGCATGAAGTTACGGAAAAAAAAAAAAATCTTCCTGTATTCTCAGCACTGCTCATATGTTTGTGTATGTGAATCCATTCACCACACTGTACATTCAAGTCTAGTGTGTTTTCCACCAAAATGTGATCACGACCTAGCAAGCTATGCCTAACATGTTTCAGCTGTGGAAAAGACTGTATAATTATGCATGAGCACACACTCTGATCAGACATTCAGGAATACAGATAGCAATCTGGTGGTGAATTGTTTTAATACTCACTATCATTTTTAGAGAAGGCGCTTTATTCCTTTCTCTCCTAACGTTTCAGTATATCTCAGTCTGAGATAAAATGCTGACAAGATTTGGTTATTTTTCTTTTTGAGGTCCTCTGTGTAAGATGTCATCTTTTTTGTTTTGTTTCTTCAACAGAGACTTGTGTCTCTTACAGTAAATTATTAGGCAACGTGGAGAAAGGTAAAACAAGTCTTCAACACAGGCTTATATAAAATAAGCTTGGTTTTATGTATTTTTTCCATGTAATATTTTATGCATTTAGCACTTCACAAAAAACTCAGCTGCCTTTCACCAACTGATAGGAGGTTCCATGTCCTTGAGGCAACAAAGGGAAACACTGCTCACAAGGGAAGCACAAGGCCCCATCAGATTTCTCATATGTGCTGGGTGTTTCTTTTGTAAAGTCTCCTTATGAACGTGGCATGTTCTCCTCTTTTCGGCGAACCAGGCATGGTGCCTGCCAACTGGCAGGAGAAAAAGAGCAATTGCTTTTCCTAGTGCTCTCCCTCCCCACACCATTTTTTCTGATGAGGCACTCCACAGGGGAAACAGTCTTTCCTCTCTCCAAGACAAAGACTGTTCTCATTATCCCATTTTATTCTGACCATGTAATAGGATGAAGAAGGGACTGTTTAGTTCTTCCTTCTTTCCATGTCCAGGGTGCTGGCCCTCAACCTATTTCTGCTTAAAGTTATTTTCACTTAAATTGAAATGTAGTGGATCATCCATCTAAACACAAGCCAGACTTGCTGAAGGCCATAAGAGGTCAGTTTTTTCCTGGCAGCTAAAACCAAAACAATAGTAAAAGCTTAGCTAGCATTGAATCTCTTCTCTGGTCACTATAAATACTATGGGAAAGAACACTTGCACCAGCAAAAACAAATGCTAAAAAATGCAGCCTGCTGCATAACAGTAATGTCTGCTTTCAGCTTTCACCATACAGTCACCTGAAAACACAGGCATACAAGGTAGATAGAACAGGTGTCCTTTACCATTGCAAAACATGCAACATATTTCAGAGGATGTCAGTTTCCCCCTGAACATCCCTAAGAATGCTTTTCATGGCAACACATTCCTATTCTCTGTCTTATCCATTTCCAAAGGTCTTTGTTCCCTTCCCTTTTTTTGCCCTTTACCTTGAATGAAATTCAGTTCATTTCTTTTGCTTATTCTTTTTTCCTGAGGATAGTTGGATGCACTTGTTTCATTCTGACATTTAGAATCAAATGGTGAATGCTGACATTATTATTACCAAAAATAATGGAGGAGCTCTCCACTTGCTGTCTACCTTTTGTGTTTTTGTCTCTTCTTGTGCTATTCAATTAAAATTTACCATTATGAATATGAATGCCATTATTCCTTTATAAAACGATGATTGTTGTATCTATTTTTCATCTGTATTGACCTTGTCCTTTCTATGTGACAGTGATTTCATTCATATACAATCCCACTGAGATACAAAAGTGGCCCATGAAATTAGGTCCTGGAAAAAAAGGAAAAAGTGCTGTGACCTAGATGTTTACAAAAAGCAGTTTAGTATGAAGGTTTTATTGAGATTTTGTTTGTTTGCTTTTAATTACTGCAACATAATGATCAGACAGACAAAATTATCACTCCCTCCTGAAAACCTGGGGAAAAAAACTTGTGAAAAAAAAATGTTATTTGCAGCAGCGATTCAGACTTCCTCACTGTTCACAATTTCTTCTGATCTGCAGACTGTAAAGATCTACTTGCCACTTTTAAGAGTGCGCTATGTGCTAACTCAGTCTTCATATCAACAGAAAACTCACCTGTAAGAACAGAGAATTTTTTTCATCAGTCATCTCTATATTACGACTTTTACAGTTTCTCCAATTATCTGTTTTTCTTTTCTCTCCTGCATCTCTGACTTGCTACAAACAATGCAAAGAGGCAACAGAATAAAAATTATAAAAGGCCAGAATTCTGCTTGCTAAAACTTTTTAATAGCTTGACGACCAGAATAACCAAGGAAGATCCTTCTGGGGCTTTATACATTCATTCACAAATTTACAGTGAAAGATTTTCTCAGTTGTTCTCATTATCACTGAACTGTGCAGACATAAGTCCACCTACTAATCTATAACCTAGATTTGCCAGCCAGTCAAAGCATGAACCAAGCTTACTGCAATTTTAGCAAGCCTGAAAAGAGGGCAAGGTTTTCTCCAAGCTATTTTTATTTTGAGATGGAATTGCCTTGCTGGATGTAGAAGGTTTTAAATAGTAATCTAATATCAACTCATCTTTCAAAATGGATGAGAAAATAACTTTAGTTAGTGGAGATTGCAATTAACATAGTAATCTACATAAATATAATCCAGTCTCAGTTTATGTTTGCATAGTCTAGAGTAGAAGCTGAGTCTGGAAGAAAATAAAATATGGCCTTTCTGCACTCATGACTCTCATGACTCATCAGCCTTCTGCTATTGGTTATTTTAAATGTTATCTTNTCTCAAAATAGGACATTGACATTTGACAACAGGAGCAGAAAGAATTCCAAAATCAATAAATTCACTACTTCCACCAATAAGCCTACTTCCACTTAAAGCCAGCAAAACCCTTAACAAATCAACGAACTAAATAGAAAAAAAATCACAAAAAACAAGTGAAGTGGATCAGGAACACGGTAACCCATTCCACAGTTCTATATCAAACCATCATTTTGTGCTAAAAGAGAGTGTCACTAAGCCATGGAGAACAAAACCAAAGATACTCTGAAAAAGAAGGAACAGCCAGTCTCATATCCCAGTTAGAGTCATCTTTACACAATACTTATGAAATTCCAAATCAGTTTTAGGTAGAATCTGATTTTTAGAACAAGGTAAAATCATAAGGCTTCAAGGCTCTCTAAACTGCCATCTCAGGAAATCCTGCTTATCATATATTGAATAATGAGGATACATGTTCTCCAGTCAATCGATTTTGTTGGTTAATGAGTTTGACCTAAGGCATATAAACAGTGAACCAGAACATTGTCTGAAGAAAACTAGTGAGTCTTTCAGGCTTACTGCAACAGAAATTAATCTTAATAAAATACAGGCAAAACAACCTCCTGCCCCCATTCTTTGAAATTTTAGGTAGGATTACCAAAAGGTTATGTAAATGACATAGCTTTTGTAAGGCTTCCTTCACCTCTGAAGTAAAAGTGAAAAAAAAAAAACACCAAGAAAGTGTTCTGGTAAACAGTTCTATACTCTCATTGTAAAAACGAGCCCTATTTGTCCTTTATCATAACCTATTCCTAATCGAGGCGAAGATAAACTCAGTTTCTATATATTTTTCCACTCTGTAGATGAAAAGGTTTATATTATAATCAAGGCACATTTTCTATCAGAATAAGAATATTATACATAATTGTGAATCTAAAGAGGAGTGAGTTTTCCCTAATACACTGAAGATTGAGGAGTACAAGCAGTGTCTGTAGATGAAAAAATGGAGTTTCCTGTTTTAAAATGCAGACACTTCCACCTCATTTTTTCTCTATAAGTAAAGGTGGCAGGAATCATGTTCACTGAGCATTTCTGGTGGGGAGGAATGCATAATTTCCAGAATACTTTAGGAGAATGGCCAGGATCACTAGTGGGAAAATGTCTAAACATCTCTTTAGATCGATAACACACACGTAGACCTAAGTCCATTTGAGAGGTAAAAGGTAAGATGGATAACAATAAATCTCAGTAAATAGGTTATTGTCAAATATATGCAACGCCTTAGTTAAATTAGCAACTAAAAAACCTACCTGGTGTGAACTGTAACACCTAGATCACCTCAGCACCTTTTTGGATATTTATAGTCACTTTCCTTGCTGTCACTTAGATTAGAATTGATCCAATCAATGATTTATCAATTAAAACACCTGAGTACATGCTTTATACCTATAAGCATATTAAACCACAGAGTCATTCAAGATATGAATCTTTTTGCAGCTCTCTGTTAAAACAGGAGAGCACACCAGGGTCTCCTATTCCACTAAAAAGTTAGAACTTGACAATATGCAACCTCTGATGATATTGACTCTTGTCCATTATTCTCTTGCTTCCCTGCACTGAACTAGTAGGAAGTTCTGATCAAATCAAAACTTGGAAGTCTGATCTACTTGTTGACAACCCTGCCCACAGCAGAAGGACTGGAACTAGATGATCTTAGAGGTTCCTTCCAACCCAAGCCATTCTATGATTCTATGAAGATGAGTGAGACTGCCAAATAACTATATTGAAGTTTAATAGTAAATATATTTTCATGCTCTGTGATTAAGAACCTAAACTTATCAATAGGGCCAGATTTTTCATCTAATAATTTTAGTGTCTTGTTCTTTTACCATTATTTGGAGGGGCAAGGAAGGGTGATATGTCTATGTATTATAATAATAACAATGCAGTGAAACATCTGAGTAACACTTGTTTCATCATCAAACAGGGTAAATGCATGAGAGGTGCCAGGTAAGGCCAGGTAAAGAATCAAACCCCACTGAAATTGGGTTTTATGGGAGATGAAGTGGAAAGCCGCATAGTAGCAGTAACTGGCTCAGCCTGTAGCAACTTGCCTCCAGAAAGTATTATATGATGGACAAAACATCTGACCAGACCTTCTTTCCTTGGTTCCTGCTGGTAGCTCAAAAATTCTTCAAGATGCTGGTTCTTGAGTTTTAACTAATGCTTTCCTGTGCACTTCAAGGCAGCCAGGGTTAATGGGAATGTTACAGCCAAGGAAGCCCTCAAGAGAAGATCTCTGCCACACATGGCATAGCACCATCAGCTATAGCACTGTTTAATCCCAGAGCTCAAGGCATAGATGTAGTTTTTCATCATTCGCACGAAATGTCATGTTCACTTCTTTCTGCAGGTGCCTCGTAATAGTTGTGTTTGCTTACAGAAGGGCTTGGCACTATTTTGCCTAGAGGTAAACCAAGGCATAAGCTGGCATAAACAAGGGAGGGAGTGGAAGGCACGGACTGCCTGAGTACTTACACACTGTGAACACATCATGAAGAAACTGGTTTGAATGCCAACATGACATACATTAACTAAACAACAAAGACCTGATTGCAAAGAGTTAGAAACAACCCATCCACGAGTGAGTGTTAACACAAAAAGATGCACTGCAAATCTTGACTTCTTGTGCTCTGGAGCTGACCTGTGTCAAGGGAGAATGGACACATACACTCCTTTACTCTCTCTAGGCTTGAGGTTCAGGGAGGCAGAGCTACCTCATTTTTGGTCAGCTTGGAATGAATTTCAAAGATGGTGTTTCCTCAGACTACTGGCACAGACCAAGAATTTGGAGGGTGGAATGAAGAAAGGTTTCTTTAGTACATTTCTACAGTATTGTAACAAAATCCCTTGCCGCCAGCAGGAAGGGATTAAAATTCTGTGTTAGTGCGGGTGGAATGGAATTTGGAAGGAATAAACAAAAATAATCCTGGGCATGTTTCCAAGGGAGTTCATAAGAAGAATGCCACAGGAATATTGTCTGTCAAAAGACAAGAGTCTAAAAACAAATTGATTCAGCTTTTGGTGCCAAGAAGATTTGAATACAGAGAAGAGTCTTCATCTCCTTGAGTGAAGCTATGAACACAGATTGTAAGTAGTAAGCAAGACTTTCAAAGAGCCTATCTGATAGTGAGAGAAGTGAGAGTATCTCTGCAGATATCAGAACACAGTATATTTTAGGCTAGATAAAAAGAACAACTATTGAACTACCTTATACATGACATTTTGCAGCCTCAAAAGACAAAACCCTCAGCATCTGGAAGCTGATCCCACTAGGTAAATGTACTACATAAATTAAAGCTAAAAAATGAGATCGCATGACATCAATCCTAGGGGAGCTAACACTATAAAGCTGACCAAAAGCTGGAGGAGATAAATATGAATTAAGATTTCAAGGTTTAAAATGCTTAATTGGTTGTAAGACAGGGATCTCTTGGAAGAGTCCAGCGGAGGGCCACAAAGATGGTGAAGGGCCTGGAGCATCTCCCCTCTGAAGAACGGCTAAGTGAACTGGGTCTGTTTAGCCTTGAGAAAAGAAGACTGAGAGGGGACCTGATCCAGTCTATAAATATCTAAAGCGTNAAGAAAAATGAAAACTATAAATGCCTAGAGAGACGGTTATTCCTTTTTGCTTGGGTGTTTTTCATTTCACAAGTCACCCAGCAGCTTCCCATACAAGAAATGACACAAATTCCACTATTCCACTCTGGGATGGATAGTGTGTTGAACTTCATCCATTCACCAAGTGACGCAGTTACATGTCATTAAAATATTTTTAAGCTGAATGTATGTTTGCGTTCATAATGAAGCAGAGAATTAACACACTCTTACATGCTAATCAGTTATGCAGCTATTAGTCCTTCCTGGAATCTCAAGAGGGCTCTGTTACATGGGTGGAAGAACTGCACTTTTGTGTAGTTCTAAGTAAGGAAATATCAAAGAAAATGCTTCTGGTACAACTGTAACTGAGTGAGAAAACATCCAGAGCCTACTATGGATGCCAGGTATGTTATTTTCAAAATCTACTTGATCAATTTTTTGCAACATTCAAAAAAACTATCCATTAAATGCCTTCAGTATGAAAAACCTGAGCTCAAAATGCTCCACAGCCTTTTACTGTCTGGATCTGCTTGATTTTATCTATTTATTTGTCTGTTTGTTTGTTTAGGACAGCCTAGATTTCTCTCTTACTTGTTCAATATGCAAGCTCTTTTTCAAAAAATAAACAAAAGTGAAATGATCTTCAAAGAGACAACAGGCCTGAAAGATGCAACTTTAAAAGATAGAACTTCTGGAGTAATATAAATGGTTTATAATGGGAGATTAGAAATCAAGTAATTATGTAAACCTATATACAATACAAGCATAGATGTTCCTTTTACATTATGGAATGCAGGCAGGTAGCAGGCAGCTCCACAGTAAACATTATATACATTAACTAATGGTGTGCCAACAGACACTGAATACGATTGGTTATTAGGAGTACACTGATAGATAGCATTGTTCATCCACCAGGTGTAGCAGGTTTACGAAGTTCAGCGTTCATATGCACTCTTTAGTTAATATGAAAGTTTTAAGAACTTTAAAAGCCTTTTTAACACTTCTAATTTCTGTTTTTGGTGTGTAAATGTGATACAACTGCATATCACTCCTCCATTTTTACCATGACTGCATCTATACCAAGAAATTAAACAGCCCCAGTGAATATGGCTAGGCAATGAAATTCAATCCTATGTACTGTTCAATTGCTTAAACAGCCCCTGGCATTGTGTTTGCATGAGCCAAGTAATACTTCTCCAAAAAGATTTTGGGAACAACTGAGTGTTAGTGTCAGCCTGGAACAATTACCAGGAGGCAATCTGGTCGTTGTTAGGTGTGCTGAATGTACTAGTAGAAATGTAAGCCACGGGGATGCTCCGCTGTGCAGTGTTAGGAACTCAGAGCTGACTTTTCAGAAAACATTCCTTCCTTAAAAGTAAAAGCAAAAATAGTCACTGTTGCTGACAGAAATAAAATTCAGCTATTGGTGACGCTTGCGTATCCAAAAATAATCATTAAGAACAATTGAAGTTATCCATTCAACACATTACAGTAGAAAGGAATTTGTTTTATTTTGTCTACAGAGTGAAGGATAATTCAACAAATATTACTGTTAAAATAGCACACAAATACTAAAGTAATTCTGATAGCTAAAATGTCTATGTTTTAATCTATTTTTGTAAATTTAAATAAAGAGTTCATTTGAAGCTAAAAAGGTTACTCAGCTGTGAAGGCCACATGTGAGGATTTAGATTGTTTGGCTACATTATTTGTTAAATAAAAGAGGTCTACAAGTCAACAAAAGAGGTCTACAATTAAACCAGTGATCTTCAGCACTATTTATTTGATGTCTCTGCTCTCAATAGCTCAAACCAGCTCTTCACAACAATGACTGGGCATGGACTTCAGCTGCACTGAGTTCTAATACTGTGCCTGGAAATGTGTGTGGACAAGACTGCCCCAGGTTCATCTTCCTTGCCTGACATCATCTTCTAACACTGCTGGGCCTTGTGTCTTCTTATGTGCTCTCATACATTCTGAAGCTGGATCACTTACCCTTGGTTTCACGCTTATAAAATCACTGTTCCAGTGGGGTGTTAAATAACCCTTACATTATTTTAGTGTATTTGAATAAAACCTCATCCTTAACAACAAAGGATAATAACTGTATCTCATGTCAAAAGGGCAAAAGAAATCCAAGGAATAAGACATGCATTGAAGGTGTGACCATTCTCTGTGGGTGGAATAACCCTAAGCACTAGGACAGTGCGACCATCCATTGCAGCTAGCCATGGGCCTATGGACTGGAGCTCTGTAACTCAGTGACTTGGACAGTTCAGTCAGAAGAACACTTAATATACTAGCACGGGGACATGTGAAATATGACTCATTACAGACTGAGAGCAAGAGAGATTAGGAATAGATAATTTAAAAAAAAAGGTTAATAAAAATGGAAGCGATATATAGAGGAGGGGTACTTTTTACATCAGTTATGGTGGAAGGAAACAGATTGCGAAGTGGAGACAGATACAAATCATGATTAAGAAAAGGAGTCATGGAAAGGAAAAGGGATTATGAATTCCTGACTGAAAGAAGATTTTACTAAATTTGTTTATAAGAATTCTGATGAGATTGAGATAAGGATGTATGCATATATTTCACTACATTGTTTAGATTGACACATTTCTTGTAATAGCTTGACAAAAGACTCAGTTAAAGTTAGATTTTAGGATCTTTGCATGTCTTGTGACTGCATCTGCTGCCACAAGATCCTTGACCTTACAGGTATGGGAATGGGTGGATTTAAGCAACTTGCAAAGCACCCTCTCAAAACTATTGTGATGATCTAGGGCAACTGTGCTGTGGAATCCCATTTATGTGAAACGCTAAAAAAAACAACAAAACAAAGAGTACCAGAACATGTGCCAGGGAGACTAATGGATCAGAGAGGGCTGCAGCCAAAGGAGGCTTCAAAGCACATGATTCAAAAGCAATAGAGGCAGAGAATTAGCATGAGTGTATCCTGTGAATAGTACTCCTATTAGGATTTTTAAAAAGAAAAGCTAAATGTTTGTTATTAAGTCCTATTATTCATTATAATAGCCTTGAAAGATTGCAAATACTTATTATAACTTACAGATAAAGCAGTGTGCAAAGAACATATTAATATTCTTTTTAATTTAATGAACAAATGAAGCTAGAAGAGAGAACAATTTTAGATTAATAGCTTTGTGCAGTGAAGTTCTTGAGACTCATATAGAAAGAGATAACTTTCAGTTTCTATGTAGATCAAATACCAGATTCAACAGAAATAAACTCCTGAAAATTTCGTAAGGCATCTTTATACATTCTTAGGAAAGCAAATACCTTGAAAATTTGATGCCTATTAAAAAGTCCAGCACAAAAAAGAGTATATAAAAGTCACTGTCTCTCATCTTCATCAGAGGGATGTCCATAAATTCAGACTGAAATAAGCAATGCAAAGGGCTAGTATGTTTCTGCACAATTGCCTCTAAGTAGAAACCAGTGCAAAAGACACACCTTTTCAATGCCTTCAAAAGTTACCTTTGCCTACATACAATCAGAATTTACCAGAAAACACCAGAATATTTCCCACTGATTATTGTCAGCTATACTAATGCAATTACAATAGCTTGAATACTTTGGTACTTTCCAAGGGCCTATTTATATAGCAGTCTATTACTAAACTCTGACAACAGCAGCCCAAATTATGATGCACTTACTCACTCTGGAGAGTACTTTGTACCATGAACAGTCTCACTTTGAATAAGGCATTCACAATCTGGCCCATCACCCTTTAATTATAGATGTTTCAGAGAAGCACCAGGGTTTACTGCACTATTTATAAAACAAGCTCACAGCCAAACATTGCAGGGCTTCTACTGCTTCAAAAAGAAACCTGCTTTCCTTTCTTTCATGAGATCTTCCAATGCATACTTTCAGTTCATTTGAATGCATCAAGAACATCACTGTAGTGAAAGAAGTATCCACAGATGAGAAATAATCTTACTCTTGGAAAAATATAGTTTATTCAAACAACCAATTCACGTGTCTGTTTTGGAAATTAAATAAAATGTATTTATTAATATTAGCAAGTAAGCATATCGCAATCACAGCATGTCATCCTAATGGAAAGCATTTTAGGTTACATTACAACAGCTGCCCTTTTGTGAGATGAATACTCTTTGAAACACAAAGAAATCTGTCTGCGTTGTCCCCTATACCAATATGACAGTACCAAAATGCTCACCTGCATAGAATAGCCTCTACCCAGCAAAACATAGGAATAAGCACTTTATCCCCATCCTTCCACAAATGCCATGTAAGGGCTTTCCTTTGAAGTCTCTACCACTACACACTGCCTGAAGTAGGATACCAGCCTGAAAGAAGCCGTGTCTGGGTTCAGTAACATGGGTGGTATTTTCTCCCATAAGAACTATTTTCAGCTTTAGCCTGCCAAACATTCTTCATCATGAAAGTTCTTGCTCTCTCGATGGCCCTTTTCACTCTGGCTTATAAGTGTTTCATTATCTAAAATGTACCCCTTATCTTGCTTTAGCTTTAAAATAGCCTATCAGGCTGAAAATGATTACCTCCTGCCTAGCAGGGAAGACACAGTGTGCTTGTCAGTCCGTCCTAAGGTTTGCGTGACACACCTCTCCTAACCATCACCTTCCTCCCCCACTCCCAGAGGAGGTCACCCACAGAGGCAAAAGCCACCTCTGCTGCAGCGCAGCCTTAGCAGTTATCTACTAATAGAATAACTTATCTTTGCTAGAAGAATTTTTGCTGGTGCAATTGCTTTTATACAAGAGTATTTGACACTACAGCCACGTCAGTCAAAGACTTTTTTCCCATGCTTCTAACCAATAGAGTTAAGCTGTCAAAACTTCTAAGCATATGAACAACAATGTCAGAGAGACTTGTCCATGGACGTGAAGAAAGGGCATGACAAAACAGAGGACTGTTTCTTTGGGCACAAAAGATGCTTTCTTTGTGTTCCAAAGCAAAGCTCTGGATCAGCTCAGTGGTTGCTGTCAGCCTTTATCAGATGCTGCTGACAGCTTCTTGAGAGATGTGAGGGTTTCTTGGAGAAACTGCTGGGAGGGCAGGAGAAAATCACACTTGAATGCAATATGTTCCCACTACCTATAAGGACAGGTGCATGGAAAAAACCTCTTTCCTGTTGTGCCAAGGTTTCACCTTAAATGGAAGCAGTTCTTTTGCTCCAGGTACTCACTGTGAAGCAGAGCAAACTGCTCTACAAGGTCACAATATAGGGATAAGAGACCCTGCAATTAATGGTAAATATCTATTTGCGTCAAAGACGAGTGTCCCAGACCCAGTGCAACGCTTTCTGTCCTCTATACACAAGAACACACTGCACTGTAGTATGAAGTGGAGTTCAAAAGCCTAAGTAAGGTGCTGAATGAGTATCAGCCTTGTGTCATCTAAACAAAATATTACGCACAGGGGCTTGGAGGAATGTAGGTCATCTGACTCAGACACTCAGTTCACTGCATCCATCATAAATGCTGCCTTTTAAACCTACCCTGTTTTGGAGAACAGTTTAAAGTGTGTAATAGAAATGACTCGATTTCTAATAATAGTCAATTAGAAGTGCTCCTCTGTAATTGTATTTGGAAATGCAATGTAAGTGCTTCTGCTGGAAAAAGTTAATTTGTCTTAATTTTCCTATGATTTCTAAAAATAGATTAGAATTAAATGTCATGTACCTTTGGAATGTGTATGTTTGGTAACTAACAAACTCACTTTGTCACTGTTTATGATCTCAGAATTCTTTCCATGGAAACTATTATAAGGTCACTATTATCATCAAGCAGCAATGAATGCTGTTCATATTTTAGAGAATTATTAGGGAAAGGACAATCCTAAGGCCTTAAAATTCATCAGGAAAGGAATGTATGATACTTCTGTGAATATATGGGTATGTGCATGTAGATAGGCATTTTTGATTTGAAGATTTAAAATCATATGTACTATCACTTGTGGGAAGCTCCCTGTCAGTCAGATAAAGCTTTTTAGGTTCCTAAACTATATCTTCATGGATGGCACACATTTAAATGAAGATAAAATCTATTGGGTACTATATGGTCTCCGTTTCCATTAGCACCTTTTAGGAGCATCCATCACTTTGCAGAACTTCAAAGTGTTCACTGTTCATTGAAAGCTGGATACCAAACTGTCCCATCTCAGACTACGTAAAGGTCTTAAAGTGAATATAGCTGCACTTTACTTCCAATGAATAATTTCATTCCACTGCCAGACCGGCATATAGGAGTCCTCAAATAAAAATGCAATTCAGGACTCGTTTACTAATGTAAGCCATGGTAAGGAAAAAAAATAAATGAATAAAAAACTTCTGATACTTACTCAAAATCAAATAGAAGAAAATATACAGGTTTTTTTTCCTTCAGTATTTCAATGCATAAGAGACTCTGTTTCTTATTTTAACATATCTCATAGCACTTATAGTACCATTACAGGAGACTGCATGGCATAAGACTTCACCAATGTACTGGAAATGATTAAGCTTGTGAGAATGATTTAAAAAGCCTTATTGCATATGCATGATTATATGTATAATTCAGCTAATGAGTCTTACTTAGACTCTCTCTGAAGAATTGCCATTGATTGATAGGAGTAGCTTTGGAAGTAAGTGAAGGAGAGAACATTGTCAATAGAGAACTCTATTGACATATATGCACACAGATATATATCACAGTCAGCAGAAGAAGACAGCTTTCATCAGTAAAGGCATTTGTTCACACTCTTCTACCATTAATCTGCTATCAGGTTTTCACATTAGTTCAAACTCTTCCCTAGCATTTGAGATGTAATTAAAATCAGGAAGCAAACTGTGAATTTCAAGATTGGTATGAAAATGTAAAAATATAAACACAGGAACTGATTTGTGATGACAAGATAAACATGGACATTTAAAATTGTTTTATTTGAAGTAGAAATAGAAAATGATGGATCAACAAAAGTGCCTAAAACTTTGATTTGTTAATCTAATAGATAAAGATATAGATGTAAGTACCTGCAGCTGCTAGCTAATAGACTCCAGGCAATATTAGTTGGCAAAGTAAATGGTTTGTAAGTAGATATGCAATAACATTCACCCTAGGGTGCCGGAGTACTTCAGCAAATTATAACAAAGAATGTGCATAATCTCTCCTTTTTTCTTCCTGCCTTTCCCTTTTTCTTTACCCAAGTAGATTTCTCTAGTCTGACCAAACTTGTCTAATGTGAGTTTTCTGATGGCTTATTTCTAAATAAGACTATCCTTTCACTAATTTCCTTTGCTAAGCTTCAGGGGCATACCGATGCTCAGTATGTAGCATTTCATATTAAAAATCTTTTTGTCTTTGAGGTACGGTTTATTTGCCAAAGATTAACTTCTCTCAATACAATTTGTCCCATTTAATGTTTCTTACATACATCACCTTTTGATTAATTTGTATATCTTCTGGGGGAAAAAAAAACCTGCCATTTTATGAAGTGTCTCCATTTTGCACAAACATATACCTACAAGAAAGTTTTAAGGGAAACATTTTTACATATCTCTTATGGTAGCAAAGAAGGCTTGTAGGCACCATCATGGCCATAGTTGCTGTGTTGTGTGAAAGTAATTTTTACCTTTATGTTACTCAGAAATGGTCACCAGTTACATCTGTTTCCAAACTTTCGAATGTAGTAAGAAATTACCTTATTCTCACTGCATTAATTTCAGAATCCATTGCCTGACTTCTATCAGATTTGGTGTAGGGATTAAAATCTGAAAGATAAACGTGTTTCGAGAAATCACATTGGAAAATAAGAAGAGGCAATTTGAAGAGAGTTGTCCTCAGTGTGAGTTCAGCTTCATTTCAGACACCTGCATTTAGAAGCTTGCAATAAACACTGTGTGCTTGTCCACCAGCCACTGTCTCAACACTATAGTCAATGACAATCTGAAGTGGTAGTCACTTGTTTAAATATAGGCATCTAGTGCCACGTGAGATGCCTTAATATATTTCTACCAGTCTCCAGCTGCCACTTCAGAGGACCATGCAGTTGGTCCTTATCATACCACGAGGATGGCTCAAATACTTTATGAATTACAAAGGGCAACTAAATCAGGCCCTGGATCTCCACAGACTGTAATGGGCACCCAGATAGCTAAGCTTTCATGTCTGAATTTATTTTTTAAGACCCAGCCTATGAAGGGGATGTAGTTGCCACATAGTGCCATTGTAGCCACTGTCTCCTCACTGATGATCTGGAAAGGTGTGGGTTATATAAATTCTATCTACTGGTCCTCTTCCCTTTCATTCAGCTTCTTGACTGAAGGAAAGCTATGTAATTTCACAAGTATAGAAATTAATGAGTGAAAGAAGAACTACAAACATCCCAACACCAATGCAAGTGCCCATAAAAGTTTTCAACCAACACCAAGACCCCACCGCAGAAAGTGCTGGCATTTCCCAATCCCATATTTCACCAAGCAGCTTCTCTCATGACAGCTGAGATTCAGGAGCAAAGGCAAAACTACTGCAGAAAGCCACCAGCAAGTACCATCCTCTGCTCTTTCCAAGAGGTTTAGGAAGGCTTGCCTCCAACAAGCATCAACCCACTTCTGCCTGCATTCACTTCAGCCTACTCCTTTTCCTCTCCAGGCCTGAGCTTCACTCAGGCCTTGAGTTGAAAGCCCTGGAAGCACTACTTCACTGCGCGGGTGATGGAGCGCTGGGACAGGCTGCCAGAGGCTGTAGGGTCTCCTCCCTGGATACGTTCAGCAGCCACCTGGCCATGGCCTTGGGCACCCTGTACTGGGTGGCACTGCTGCAAAGGGGGTGGGCCAGAGGGACCCAGAGGGCCCTGCCAGCCTCAGCCAGCCTGTGAGCCTGTGATTCTGTGAAATGTCTGTTTGGGCACCTTGGTTCCCTTTATAAATTTATAAATTGTTGTCAGTTCTATTTGTGGGAAACTGCCCAAGACAAACTAGTGCACAATCTTCACTAATATCATTTAAATAAATGAGAAGCAAAAAAATGTGATACTATGGGCCAGTTTTTCATTATTTCTCTTCTAAAAAACACAGAGCAGCTGAAAAGGTCAAACCTTCTGATTTTACCATATTTCAGTGAATTAGTACTTCTGAGCGACCTTGATTGGCACTTCATGAACATTAACAGCCCTGGTAGTCTTTACTAATTGCCATTCTTCTCAACTCTGGGAATACTAAAGACCCATTTCTGCGTTATTAATTTATATATTTATTATAGTGTTGTTTCTGACACTATAATGTAGAAAACTGTCCTGTGGGATCATCTTTTGAGAACAGTTTTTCTCATTGCAGAAAGGCTGTTCTGTACCACACACTGGATTTTCTGGCTTCAGTGAGAAAACACTGCAGGAACAGTGGAGGTACGGAGAGATAGGGCACCCTGCATTCATCTCAGGAAAAGAAAACCCCAAACCAACAACCACTGAAGGTGTTTCGTTTTAATTTTTATGTGAGTAAGGTTAGTTCAGTATGTAATGACAGGCTGTCTTGACAACAAAGGCTGAATCAACACAGAACATGATTGGAATTATGCATGTCAATTATAATGAATCTCATTATGCAACGTGGAAGTCTAATTCTATTCTAAAGGCCTGCAGTCTGCAGTCTTAAGGCTGATGTCAACACTGAACAATAACTGCCCTCTCCCCCACATCATAGCCATAAAGAATAAATATAAACCTCATTTTTGCAGCTTTTTAATATGCAAATTTCCTTGCAGTAGGGGAAAGGAGAGATTCCTTTTTTTAATTAAAAACAAACAACTGCCCTCATCTTAAAGCAGTCCATCATGCTTATGGCTTTTTTAGATTTAACATTTTGCTTCCCACATGAAAAAATGAAGTGGGGTTATCAAGTTCTTTCTTGTATCAGAACAAAGTCCAAGAATGAAAATTCCCCATATGGTACCAACCTTTTATTGTATTTATCAAAATAAAATAAAATATATTTATACACACAATTGTAGAGATTAGGCTGTAATTCCTAGCAAGAAAGTTACATTAATAAACGTGGTAGGAACACCTTTGTGGAATTATAGGATAGGAGGCTGTGATGTATATATTTTGTTAAAAATGTACCATTTTTCCCCACTATTTATTGAAAGTTTTTTGACACTTTTAATTGAAATGTCTAGTTCTTGGAGTTTGTAAGTATAAAGAGAAAGGTGGATTCTCTTGTGTGAACATGTTATTTGAATGCTGTTTGATCTCTTAAGTATTATTCCATAATGTACTGTTAAATGGTTGATATTTGCAGCTGCAGCTGCAGCATCTTTATTTGCTGAAAGCAAACAACGTTGTGAAACTATATGACTCCAGTAGGTGGAGGAATGTTAGTAAAAATGGTAGTCAAATACAACTGAAGATTGTCATGTAGCAGGAATAGGTGAGCACATAGCAGGAGTGAAGCAACATCTGCAGTTATTGCACTGAAACTGGCTCATGGCCATCAGACAGTAGTTTGCAGAATGCAGTGGGGCTAGTCAGTGACCTCTGGTATTACTGGTTAGTTTCAACTGACATTAGGAAGTGGTACTGCAGCTGACAACAAAACACTTATAGGCGTGAATACCTCTACTTCAGCAGACAGGAGTTTTGAATGGAAAACAGTTACAGGGTCTGCACTGCAGTTCTTTATGAGAATTCATGGCTCAGGGCTAATTTACAAATAAACTTGTTCTAAAATATCTACTTATAGCTGCTGCAAATGGCGTTTTTTAAACTGCCATTTAAGACAAAATTGAAACAAGACATTCATTTTAAAGCAATTGACTCAGAACTGCTCTGAACTCCCACCATCCACACAGATCATGGTTATTTACTTTTCCAATCAAAAGACAGATGAAAAACAAATCTGCAGGATCCTTAAAGAAACTTGTAGTTATTAGATCTAGGACAGTTATTCAATATGCAATTAGAAGAGCACTCTGAATTTTCCTCGTTTAGAATTTCTAGCAGCTTTCATGGGAAAACTCAGACAGGTTGTTTAGCAGCCTGAGAGAAAGAAGCTTCTAAAACTGGCCATGAAATCTGTTGTCCTTTCTGGCTAGTTCTGAAAACCAACTTTACATTTCTACAAGCAGAATGTTGCTGTAATTATGACCCACACAAGAAATAGTAGGATCAACTGGAGGAAGGACTAAAGATTCAACAAATCTACAAAGGATACTCTCTGTCAAGTAAAATAGAGGTTATTCTAGTTTTTATTATTGCTCTTGTTATCGTCATCCTCATTGGTCCCTTTTTCCTGAGGTAGAAGAAAAAGAAGAAAAAAGCAGCACTGAGACGATTTCCTCGAAGGCTGCAATTCCCTTTCAACTACTTGCAAAGATCTATGGGATTTTTGCCTACTACCAAGTTTCTAAATTTATCTTTGTGTTGTTTTCTCCAGGAAGAAGAGGATAGGGCAGGAAATGGCAGAAAAAAAAGGACTAGATGCTATGCAGGGTCAGGTGGCAGACCTTCCAATTACAGAAATAAATGGAAGGGGGAGGTTTTCCAGTTCCAGAAGCACGAAAGGAAAGTAGGTAGCTGGAACTCACTCTACAACACCAATATGAAGTGAGGGTGCTTGGACTTTTTGTGAACGGGATAAGGAATCGAAGGGATCTGAAGTGTAGCCCTCTTTAGATCCCTGTTGCACGGCATCCTAAGAACTGTTTATATGCTGCCATGTTGTGCAAAGAATACGTCAAAACTCAGGTAGACTGTTGCATAGCTTGCACAGTCTATTGGTCAGGAGTCAACAGCACACTCAAAACAGCAATGTTTGGAGGCCAGTATTGAGAGGAGTACTCCAAAGGTCAATACAGTGTCCAGATCTGCATAACATCTTTGTTAATGGTCAAGATGGCGGGGTGGAGTGAACCCTCAGAAAGTTTGCTGATGATGCAAACTAGGGAGAGTGGTTGCCTCACCAGAGGGCTGTGCTGCCATCCAGAAGGACCCTGACAGGCTGGAAAAATGGGCTGAAAGGAACCTCATGAAGTTCAACAAGTACAAATTCCTCCATCTGCAGAGGAACAACCCCAGGAATGAGGACATGCAGGGGGCCACCCATCTGGAGAACAGCTTTCCAGAAAAAGACCTGTGGAAGTCATCCTTGTGGACACCAAGACAAACATGAGCTACAAAAGTGCCCTTGCTGCACACAAGGTCAAAAGCCTCCTGGGACACATTAGGAGGAGTGCTGCCAGCAGATCAAAGAGGGTGATCCTTCCCCTCTACTCAGCACTGGTGAAGCCACATGTGGAACACTGGGTCCAGTTTGAGGCTCCTCAGTACAAGAGAGACATGGAATAGTTCAGTTGCAAAAGACTTTCAAGGATCATCAAGTGCAACTGCCTGTCTATTTCAGGGCTAACCAAAAGTTAAAGCATATTATTAAGAGCATTATCCAAATGCCTGTGGCATGAACCACTTCTGAATGCCTTTTCCTATGTCTGATGACCCTCACAGTAAATAAATTTCTTCTCATATCTAGCTTGAATCTCCCCTGGCACAGCAATGCGCTGTTCCCATGCATCCTGTCACCAGCTGCCAGAGATAAGAGACCAGCACATCTCTCTCCATTTCCCTTTCTCAGGAAAGTGGAGAGAAGTGATGCCTCTTAGCCTCCTCTTCTCCAAACTAGATGAACCAAGACTATAAAGCTACTGGAGAGATTCCAACAAGGAGCCTTGAAGTTGATGAAGGGACTGGAACACCTCTCTTGTAAGGAGAGGCTGAGAGAGCTGGGACTGCTCAGCCTGGAGAAGAGAAGTCTCAGGAGGATCTCACCAATGTATATAAGTATCTGAAGAGAGAATGCAAAAGAGGATGGAGCTAGGCTCAAGCCCAGTGCCAGGACGAGAAACAGTGGGCACAAACTGAAAAACAAGAACTTCCATCTGAACATCAGGAAACCTACCAAGCACTGGCATTGGTTGCACAAGGGCTATGGCTTCTCCTTGATTTTCAGAACTGTATCCATCCGGATACAGTTTGAGGCAACCTCCACTAGGTGCCCTGCTTGAGAAGGGAGGTTGTACCAGACAGCCTCTAGAGGTTCCTGCCAGTCTCATTCTGTGATTCTCTGATGTAAACAAGCCAAAGAGCTCTTCTGAACTCAGCTGACTCCATTGCTGTTCTTTGTGACTATGAATGTCATGGGCAGCATCCCTTGAATGACAGTCTTCATGAAATCCAAAACTTAGAAGAATCTCTAACAGATTTAGAAGCAGAAGAGGAGACAGAAGTGGGTAACAGTACATTTTTTTCTGGTGATACTGCCACCTTTTTTTTCTCAGGCATCACTTGTGTAGATAGTAGTGAACATGCTTTCTTTTCTAAACTCAACTTTATTTTTCCACTCTCTTCCCATGGGATGCTGCTGGGCTACATGCTGCCTGAAGTTTACTCTCTGCACACCACATCACTCTCGCTGAATACAGACATGGAAAAAATGAGCTCAGTTTACTGGTAATCTCGTTAGAAGGTTTGTGGCACAGTGTCGGTGAGGACTTCACCTCACAGCTGGCAGCAGTGTGTGAAGCAATCTATCGCAGACCATAGTGAGAGTCAGCAGTCAGTGGGGAGACATGGTCAAGAACAGCAGCAATTACTTTGATTTTTCTGATGCTTGTCTCCACATATAATATGGAAAATAGAAATATCAGGGATAGTTACCTTGTCACTTCCACTTAGAGATAACAGGCTGCAGGGTTAGAAAACCAATTCAAGTTCAGTACATTCCCATATGCAAAGCCACAGGCCTACATTGCCCAACGGACTCTGAAATCAGGATACTTTTGAAAAACAAAAGGAGGAGCATGGAGGAATACTAGGAAAGGACTGAAAGATCTGGCTAATCCATACACCAAGTATATTCATGCTTAAAGGCAGCAAAGACCACAGATTCCCTGGCTGGGATGATCTGGATCTTCCCTCAAGACTTGTTGGAGTTTGCCACCAACACCACCACTCCACGACAAGTTGGGGCTCACACCTCTATGTGAAATGCGAATAACAATCTAATCAGAGTACAGAGAACGGATTTGAGTCTAAGAAGGGAGGGCTTGTAATTCTATTTTATTTTATTTCAATTTGGGCTATTGAAAAACAGTTAATTATGTCTGCAGTTCAGTGGGATTATTCTACTCTAATATCTAGCTTTGGAATATGGAAAGCTATTGTTAATACATGTAACTTTAAGCAATTCGAACGGGTACCTGGAGACATAAGTGCTCTCCTAGAAAGGGTAGCTAACACCTAAAAAAGACAGTATAACCTTCTGCCAAATACAAAAGTAAATAGATATGAAAAATGATATTTTCAACCTAGGGATGCTTGCTGGTACTGTCAGCAGCAGGTGTCAGGTACTATCCACTGAGATCTTTGGGTGCTTTCCCATGGCCCTCAGTGCCAAATCCACGTATTTCTTGAAAACCTCCAGGGGTGGAGTTGTTAAAAAAAGTCAAAGCCATAACAAAATCTGCAGTGACAAAAAATAAAGAAAGGACAGAGCGCAAAGAGGCACCACTGCAGACAGCTATCCTTGGTGCTAATTGTCATCAGGCTTTTGGGTACAATAAACTTATCCCTACAGGAAGCAGGACTCCCTAGTAATTAGGGCGTGCTACTCTTTGGAGCTTTATGTATCTATGCTTGTTCTGCCACAGACTCTCTCTGTGACCTCTGGCATGTCATTTAAGGCCAAGATCTCATAGTTTTTTTATACAGTGCCCTCACTGAACTCCAATTCTGGCTGGCCTGTTATGTAAACAGAGTAGATATATTTGCAGCTTGTCTTAGCTGTAACGAAAGATCTTGGCAAGTCAGTAGGGAAGCAGGGGGTGTCTCATCAACTGAAGAGGCAGCACTTTCATGGAGAGTTTGGTGCAGCCTTGAACAACAGAGACTGGTATGAAAGGATTCCCTTCCCCTCAAGAGGGACGAAGGGGAATGGGACAAAGGACAACCACTCCATTCTCCAGAAACGCCTAGCCCAGTTTAATGACCTTTAAAATACTGTTCATATGAAAATGAGAAATATGTTTTCCTTCCTGACTGTGCTTTTCTAGTGAACTGGCTAGGTTTATTGGTCTCAGTTTGCAGTGCATTACAATGTTATTCAGAAAAACCTGTTACTTCTGTTTTCATATCTATGTACATACACACCAGTGGACTCTTCAATGTACAGTGATCTTTTTCAGTTTAATAAATAGCAACACAAGAATTATCTGCTCTTTGGGTTTTGATCTGTGAAATGCAGACTGGTGGAAGTGCTTAGCACAGGATTTATTTTTAGTTTTATAGAGGTTTGATTATAGGCAAATGAAAACTGTGTAGTACATTAAGGATATATGTATGATAATTATAGAGATTAAAGATTTTAATTCAAGGAAATAACCTTATTTGGTTACAAAACCCTGCAACTTTAACATTCTGATTAAGCAGAACATCCATGTGATGAAGCTCTTAGAATCCATTTAATATAGACTGAACAAAGTGCAGGTGCTAAAGAAATAATAACTATGAAAACTGAACTTGGACATCTGGATCCAGCCTTGCAAAAACAAACAAACAAAAAAACAACCAAAGAATTTAGGGCATGTTCTGTGTTAACCACTTTTTGTGCAAGCAGCAAAGTTCTAACCCACCTCTGGATCTTGCTTTCCAGAAATTAGGCTATGTATTTTGACAATTAATTTTAAGAAACAAGCTTCTTATAAAACAAAATTATTCAAGTAGCTGTGGCCACAACATAGCTGTAAAACTGATGATGAGAATATTCCTGTAGAAAAGGAACACTGGATAAATAAAATGCACTTCTATATAGGTAAAACATAAATGCATTAATTCAATATATGAGTAATTACTATTTCCAATAGCTCTGATATTCATAATTTCTCAAAGCTGTTTCTCAATTCAATTATTTTTAAGCAAAGTATTTGATTATTTTTAAGCAAAGTGCTTGATTATGATTTGCAAGTACAGTGTAATACATGGAAGCAAAAAAAAATCTGTACAGATCTGGTCTGTTAACATGAAACTATTGAAGATGATTTACGCCTGGAATAATGGCTGCCACAAGCCTATTTGAAGTGTGCAGCCGGAATTAGAATTCCTGAAGAGGAATCCTAAGTGAAGGGCTGCGGCAACATCTTCCCAACCCCCCTTTTCTTTTTTTTTTCTTCTAGAGAACAAAACACCCCGTCTCTCCCTGTCTGGAGAGAATGGTACTGTCCCAGACAGAAAGGTCCCCATAGGCCAAGCTATTCATGTAGCACCAGGCTGCAGGGAGTACCAAGCTATGGCAGGAACAGGGAGAAAAACAGAGAAATGACTGCAGTGCCCGCATGGCAATTAGCAAGCTACAGATTGGGTTTGCTTGCTTTTCCTCATAAAGGAGGGAAAAGGGAGAAAGAGAGAGGAAGAGAAAGAAAGAGAGAGAAAGAGAGAGAGAGAGAGAGAGAAGAAAGAAAGAAAGAAAGAAAGAAAGAAAGAAAGAAAGAAAGAAAGAAAGAAAGAAAGAAAGAAAGAAAGAAAGAAAGAGAGAGAGAGAGAGAGAGAGNAAAGGCCAAAATATTCTGTAAATGAAGACTCAATAAAGAAGGCTGATTTTTTCCTCTTTTTCTCCCTCATTCCAAAGCATATTTTTTTATATAATATCACAGAAATACAGCTGTGAGCACTGAAAACAAACAAAATGTACATATGATGAACATAGGAAGCACATAATGACTTCAGGTCCTGAAATCTTTAACTACAACACATACATATATTTTTACATATGGAAAAGGTGAATTGGCATGCTATTCTACTTGAGCTTAGTTCTGCAAAAGCCATCTCAGCTCAGTTACAAATATGCTATTTATCCATTAAAGAATGTTGCTATAGTAACAATATCTATTGCAAAAATAGTCTGGTAATATGAGAGAGTAGATGAAGAATGCAGAACAAACAAGCTTTCATATTTCTGGTGCTTGTATTTTTATATTTGTACATGAAAGTCAAAAACCCCTTTAATACTGCTTCTGTTTTGAATTAAAGTCTTAGTACAGTACCTTTGCATTCAGTGGACCTATTTTCTTGTACTGCTGGTGTTACAGAAACTAACTTCCATGGCTCAAATAGAGACTCCATGTTCTATACTCTGCCCTGGTAAGGCCTCATCTGGAGTACTGTGTCCAGTTCTGGGCTCCCCACTACAAAAAAGACAGGGATCTCTTGGAAAAAGTCCAGCGGAGGGCCACAAAGATGGTGAAGGGCCTGGAGCATCTCCCTTATGAAGAACAGCTAAGTAAACTGGGTCTGTTTAGCCTTGAGAAAAGAAGACTGAGAGGGGACCTGATCCAGTCTATAAATATCTAAGGTGTGGGGGGCAAAGTGGCGAGGCCAGACTCTTTTCAGCAGTGTGTGGAGACAGAACAAGGGGAAACGGCCAGAAACTGGAGCATANTTTTGAAAGTAATAAAAATGTTGCTTATTATTTTGCTTTAAAGAATATTCAAAACCATTTGCTAAATAAATGTGTGAATAAATGCACTAAGTGTATGCAAGGTTCCCAGACTGACCGTGTCTTTGAATGCTTCTCTCTTTTTTCAGTCCAGACTGTTACGAAAACCACAATTGCACAGTTGTTTTTCATTGACCAAAGGATTCCTATTAACAGATTATAAAATCCCTAAAACAAAAGCAATACCAAAGAGACCAGGTGTAAGCAAATTCACTGAATATTCTCCAGTGTGCCAGTAATAAAAACATTTTTCAGGGTAGCATTGCAGAGTGATGTATGGGTTTTATGCACATCACTGCTAACAGGAATAATCAATGTATATAACTGCATGCTGAAAGGAGACTGGAATGCTTACAAACCATTCTCCTATCATGTCCCCTCCAAAAAGCACATCATTTTTTCAGCAAGGGAAAGAGATTCTTTATCATCATGGAAAATCATATATATAAGAAGCGGATCCTTAATTCTCATTTGGATTATTTCACGAGTATTTAAGTCTAGAAAACCATCATCCTTGCTATGTTTCTCCCCACCCCCTCACACTCTGCTGTTCATGATTTTCCTGTCATGCAGACATCCCAACAATGTTCTTTCTTTTATTATTTTCTTCTACATTTTATAGAGCAATATATTTTCACTTTTGTTAATGTAAATAAAGAGATCAGCTTAAATTTCCTGCGATCAACAGTAATTTAAAACACTCTTATGATGAGTTTCTTAACCTTTAAAAGCTTTCTCTTGTTATAATCTTTAAGGATCCCTAATCGTTATTATCCCACATACACAATCACAATTAAAGCTTTACAGAAAGAATACCAAAATACAAACCAAACCCAAGCAAGAAAATAAATCCACTAAATAATATATATGATAAACACATGCATACATATTTATATGAATTCATATACAAATGTGTCTATATGTGCTTATATAGAAGTTTATAAAGACATTTATGTATAAAGGTTTTTCATTTCTGTGATTGATACTTTAAATTGCTGTTGGTTTCTTTGGATATCAGAAGATACATGACATTCAGCTCTCTGAATTTGGCCTTTGACAATATTTCAGATGTCCTGTCTCCCACCTCATTTAGTTTCTTTGCCTCATGTGTTCCAATTGATGGAATTATTTCAATATTTACCACAGCTAAGCCTTGGCCTCTGTCACCTTCAGTGGAGAGGCAAAATGGTAAGGCTCTTTGAAAAATTGGTCAGACTGATGCTCAAAAGCCAAAAGGTATTGACAAACTTGAGCAAGTTCAGAGCAGAGCTACCACACTGGGGTGGGAGCAGCTGCCCCAGGAGGAGAGACTGAATGGGGATTGTCCTGAGGCAGAGATTACTGGGTGGAGGGAACTAATAGTGGTCTGCATGTGTCTGTGGTCTGAGAGGATGGAACCAGACTTTTCATAGTGCTCCATGGCAGGAGCAAGAGAATCATGAAACATGAAAGATTCAAGATGGAATGAGGACAGGCAAGCAGTGTGACAGGCTGCCCAGAGAGTCAAGAGGTTTTGAAGACTCAATGGGAGAAAGCAATCTGATGTGATCTCTGATCTGACCAATCTTTGAGCAGGTGGTATGAATAGACACCATAAGGATTATTCTGTGATCCTATGAAGAGTGAGTAATTTTGTGCTGGTTTAAAGGACTGAAAAAGGCTTGGATCCAATAAGCAATAACCTCAAGATATAGGGATAGGACTTTTGTAGCTGGCAATTGAATCAGTTTAGACTGCTGTGAGACCATGACTGAAACAACTGAAGGAAACTTGAGTTTACTGCCCCATATGGGTCTTAAGTAACGTTTGGGGCATAAAGTATTTTTGTCTCTTGCATTGCATCTACCCAATGTGAGTTCAAATCTGTCTTTGGGAAGAGGTATATAAAAGAGAGAAACTGAGAAGATGTCCTTGCGCTGAATTGGCCTCTGTGAAAGTGTTTGCACCATATTATTTTTATTTTTGAATGGATCGACTTGGTACAGTAGTACATACAGGAGACACTTAATGCTGTTTTGAGGACAAATTATGCATGTGAATGCTTGCTGGGAAGGAAGGGACTAAGGTGAGAGAGAAGAAAATTATCAGTGGTGGTTGATAGATTAGGACTGTGAAGAGGCTGGACTAGAAGAAACAGCCAAGTGACACAGGGATGGGTATACTGGGTGGAAGTGTGTGTCAATCCCATTTTCTCCTCTCCCTTGCAAATCCCAGAATTGTAGTAATCCCTTGTCTCTGAGGGAAAATGCTTTGCACTGTGGACATTCATTTGAGATAAAGCGCAGAAAGCCAGGGATACTAGAAGTATTGTCTGAGCCAAGAGCAGGGGGAATCTCTATCCATTTAGAGGCTAAGCACCTCTGTGTGACTCTTCTACGTGAGATGGATCTGCTAAGGGAGAAAGGAAAGGTATGGGAAAATGTATGTCTTTTCAGAGGGATGAGAACCCAGGATCCAAAAAGGAATGACAGGGTGGAGCAGAGAGCTTCTAAAATGTATCTCGAAGGAAGAAAAGCATATCTGTAACTACAGCGCTATGATCCATCTACACAAATCTGTAGCAGGAAGATCATGAAACACAGGTACACTTTGCTTAGGAAAACTCCATTGCTCCATTATACCAATCAGGTATCACCTACAGATACAGTTCTCCCTATACTAGGACTAGGAATAACGACTGGATGTTTTCATGGAGCCCTTTCTAACTTTATGAATATAAATGTGAAGAAGAGGGAAGCTCTTAGCCTCTCTGTTCTTCTATAGTCTTTGAAGAACATGAAAGTCCTCATTGCTTTTCTGTATCCATCTCATAAGCAGTCCAGGTTGTCCTATACTTGCAACTTGTTTTAAGTTAGTATTTAATCAAACATTATTCCACATGCATTTTTTTTTCTGCAGGTTGCAATTTTATTTTTAATCACTTATAATTTTTTTAAAAGAGAATCTAGGCTGAAAGTTGACCATAGAGAGATAAGCAATTCTCATTAGAGTTCTCGCCCTATCTTCTCTCATCTCAGCTATTTTTAACTCGTTTCATACATACTTATTTTATAAAGTGCTAATTTTTAATCAGAACATTGTGTAATACTAAGTTGAACTCTCAAGAAACTAAAATTATATTATTCAGTTATTTGTACCAGATAGACCATAAATTCTGTCAAAGAATCACATTTTGTCAATACGAGGTATATCACGTGGTGATGAATATCATGCATATTGATTTTGACTTTTAAGGCTACAGCATTTCCCTCAAACTTTTAGAGACATTTATTCTGGGTACTTGAAGACCAGTCTGCAAGAGTGATGGATGGCTAACTCAACTGAAGATCTAAATGGAGTTTTTTGAGCTATCGGGTTGCCACACCAGCTTTCCGCCTCTTCTACTCCCAGTAAGTACTTCTGCACAAAAACATTTTCCTATATCTTACCATCTTTTAAGAAATTAAGTCAATTAGAGTAGCACAAATAGATGGGTTAGATATTAAGGCTGTGGAGAAAATATTTTGATATGGCTCCTCTCTTCCAAATTACCTCTCATCTTCCTCTTTTCTTTTCATCCTCCTCCAAGCAATATGATACACAATAGATGAAATAGATGACTAGGTTCTTTGTGACTCAGAACCTGCCTAAGAGGAAAGGGAAAATGTCTGTTTTAATTTGCTGTGGGAATATACTGATTCAGCACAAGCTCATGCCATTTCTCCTGACCTGCCTGCATTCTTTACACAGCCACTCCTACTCTCCTTCCTCCTGGACTGAGTTAGAAGCTGTTAGCACTGCACTTCCTAATTATGGGCTTTGTAGCACAGCCTACAGTGACAGAAACTGGCTAATATTTACTCATGCTATATGTAACATGCCTGCAAAAGAATCTGAGAGACAATTTGTCATCACCAGACTGATTGAACATGGCCATTTTCTGGGCAGACTCATCCACCTTCCATGGAGACTTGGTGGTCATAAAACACACTAAGAAATGTGGAATACAATATATACATAGACAGCTTTCCATTCAACCAAATCACATTCCTTTAGCTGAAAACAGAGATTTTGATATTTACCTCTTAGCCTAACGTTCACATGCCTGTTTTGCCATGCAACATTTGGAAGCATCTCCAATGGAAAATGGCAAAGTGTGGATCAGACTCAGTACTTGACAGGCCATTCTCACTGATGGTGAAGTTAAGGGTAAATAAAAATCTCTTTTTTTCAGTTTTGACAAAATGTTATTCACTTTCCACTGCCCAGCTTGGAACATCAGGGATAGGATCAACTTTTACCACCACTCTATCAATCACCAGAGGCAACACTAGCCAGTAAGACAACTTCAGAAAACTAATTATGAGTGATGTGATAAGACTTAACCCCCTAGCAACTTGCATACCTTCTCTAGGACATAATAATTTAGTACTATAGCAGACTATTCCATATCAATTGTCTTGAATCTATGTACATCTAGCACAATGTCTGTGATTCCTGAAAAGCCATATTCACTCTTTCAGATTCTGTAACAGGTTGACCTGAGACTGCCGTCCCATGTCTGTGCAATGAACTTCCTCACTGTTGCAGTCCCAGTCCCTCCAGCATTTAAAAACTGCTGCAGAATATGCACTCAAGATGCTTTTACATTTGAGTAACGCTGATCACTTGAAAAAATTCTGCTCTGAAGAGTGCTATCAGCACAGAAACCGCTGTAGCTTAATCATAGTTTTATTTGAAAAATAAGAATGCATATTCACTTTAATAATATTTTTTGAGTCACTAAAGGCCACAACCTGTTCCCACTGATGTCTGTGGCAAAACTCCCATTAACTTTAATGGCAACAAAAGCAGTCACTTCATTTGAATAATCTGCAGAAAGTAAATATTTTAACACTTGTTATCTGTGTTACTTAAGTAGCTAATAAAAACGTGCATGTAAAACTGGTTCATATTTATCTAAACTGCAAAAAAAAAAAAAAA
>JACDJE010000481.1:1580821-1701912 GCA_016647715.1 Pavo muticus
TAGGAAGTTCCGCACCAATGTGCGCAAGAACTTCTTTACGGTGAGGTGACGGAGCACTGGAACAGGCTGCCCAGGGAGGTTGTGGAGTCTCCTTCTCTGGAGATATTCAAGACCCGCCTGGACACCCACCTGTGCGACCTGGTGTAGGGAACCTGCTTAGGCAGGGGGGTTGGACTCGATGATCTCTGGAGGTCCCTTCCAACCCCTATGATTCTATGATTCTGATTCTGTAAGAGTTGAACAAAAAAATGTTCACTGTAGAAAGTTTATGAGTGATTACATACAAAGATCAAAACATCAAGGTCTCATTTGAAAAACCAGAAGGTGGAAATGACATTTTTTACTGATAAACTGAGCAAACAGGTGGTTCCACAATGTCAATTTTACAATGTCAAATTTCAGCTACGCTGGGGTCTGTTTCACATGAAGGCATGGTAAAACTGTTTGATCTCCCCACTCTAAATTAACTTTAGTGAAATCTTTTAACTATACAGGAGAGTACCTACACCACAACCTAACTGCTTTGTCCTGCAGAAATTCTGCATCAGAAGTAAAATGCCTACTTTATTTTTGTCTAAGAAATGTGTAGGTAGGTGCAGGGAATTGCCAAACTCCTGCAAACCTTTAATCTCTCCTGACTAAAAAGAAATTATATTTTTTGAAGAAAATAATCCAAAAGTAATAGTTCCTATCTAAAAAATTGTATAATTGGACTAAGTTCCTTTTACAACTTCTGGCATAGAACCTGCACAGTCAACACCATTTTGAACAAGAGTTGAGCTAGGTTCTTCTTCCAAATAAAACACTCATGATGTGAGTTATTGGGCTTAAGGTAAAAAGTGCTTGGACTAGTATAAAACTCTGGACTAATTCCAGAAAAGCCAGTGTAGTTAGATCAGTCTTAAACCAATTTAATATCAAAGGCATTCTTTTTGTATATAGACATTTTTTTGCAATCAGTCTGTTTATCAGCCAAAAAAAAGTTCTTGAGACCATGCTGCTCTCAAAGTTAGCTAAAGTACTTTGCCCCTTCCCAGCTGAAGACAGAAACTAGAAGGCATGAAGGTAACTTTTGTCTTCTTGATAGCCTCAATCAAATTTAATCCAGAAAAGGCTATGATATTTTCTATTGGAATGTCACCAGCATATGCATTGAGGATTCTGATTTTTCAGTGCTGTAGCTTATAACCTTGACATAACAGAAAAAAAGAAAACAAAATAAAAGCTCTAAATTGAGTTTGTGTCTATACTGTCAGGTAATTTAGCTTCTCAGTTCATCTCCTGGTCCTTGACCATCACACTGCATATATATCAATCCCACTGTGGTCTCTGTCTTGGAGAGATCCAAATTAGTTCCCTCACAAATGAAGTCCAAGCTGGATTACAGGTATTACTTCTGCTAGATATTAAGGACAAGAGTTCACAGGAGATGACTTTTGTAAATGATAGGTGGTGAGAATCCAGCAATCTCCTATTAAAAAAAAAAAAAAAAAGAACAAGCTTGCAATAGTGGGAATACATACCTTTTTGCAGCCCTTGGTTTGGAGATCTGACACTTCCCAGATATAAATGAACATAATGAATAGTAGTAAGCTGCTGCTGCTTAGTCAGAATTTACTTTCTCAAGGCTGAGACTTTTGCAGAGTGCTACCTTAGCCCCAGACAGTACATAAGCACCTCCTTATTTGCCAGCAGTTTTTTTCTGCATTTAGCAGTTGTGACTACCCAAAGATATTAGCTCAGCTGAACAGGCTTCTGCTTAGATCATGCTAAAGCCTGAAATTCACAGGCCCCCATCTATATTATCAGAGAGGCCCAATTCATAATGGCAATGCCAAGTGCAATGGTTTTTGCAGAAAGAAAAACAGCTGCTTATTAGGGAGTTCAGCTGATTGCGTCTGTCTCTTAGAGCTATGTGTCCAAAGCAACTGAACTTAAAGAAAGGGATCTTATGTCTTTTGTTTCTTATGGAGGTGTCCTGAGCACATAGGAAAAACAAGATTTAGATACAGAACTACTCCACCACTGCTACTGAGGCTGTGTCCATCATGCCCCTGAGAACAGGATAGAGCAAACTGGAAGAAGCATAGTAAGATCTCAATATGTTCACCTGATAGACATACATAGTTTTACACATTTTAGAAGTATGTTGCATAATGTAAAATGCATAGGCAGTCTTGAGGGCAAGGTCAACAGGAAAAATAAAAAGCTTCGGAGGCATTTTGTGTAGGAGAAAGCTGCAGAAGGGAACAGTTTTCTCCTCACTAGTAAAAACATTGAAAGAATAGTATTGTGTGGGTGAGCCATTAGCCAGATGCTCAGTTCTTAAGTAAGTCTAAGAGTGGATTTGATTCTAGAGATTGGAAAAGTCTGCTTCTATTTTCTGTGAAGAAGTCAGCATAGTATAAAGCCCTAATCAACCCTACTGCATTCATAGTTCATGGAGCGCTGTATGGAGATCCAACAACCCATATCAGTAGAACTGAAAAAGAGTTGATTTAGCTTGAACGTAGTACTCTGTCAATACGTCTGCACAGCTTTTGGGAACTATGCAGCTGTCTCTGTATGATATCACATGGCCTTCCTCCACATGGCTAGTTTCTCCATGATGTGTTCTTTTCAGTACTTTGATGTTGCTAGATGGGAGGAGAAGACTGTGAGATAAAGTGAAACCAGCTATGAATGCTCTTAAACATTTTGCTACTTCTCCCTGCTGTTGGACTGGCAATGTGATAGGTAAATCTGTCCTCAGGTGAAACAAGCCTTATGATCTGTCCTTAAAGTCTAAATTCATCAAAGTCAAATCACCAGCAGGTCTGAACGATGGAACACCTTGCCAAGCTGTGCAGACTAAACTTCAAGGCTCCTGTAAGGCTTTGTCCCCAGTGTGACATCAACTAAATTTAAACAGATATTCCTGCACCACCCACCTGTTGAGTGCCTCACCTCCTACGAATCCAGAAACTACCTAAAGGACACTTCATTCCATCTTGATATATTAGTCATTTAGTATTAGTTTAACTTACCCCTACAACATTTCAACATATCTACAATCCATATGGTAGAATTACTAAATCATTTCAAACTACTTTTTTCAAATACAAGCTAATGTTAGACAAAGTATTAAGAATTCTGTCAATTTCATATGCCATGTGCTCCTGCATTTACTGGTTGCTTAATTTGAATAAAGAAATAAATGCCAATAAAACAATTCTTCTCTTAACTGTATAATTCTTCTGTCTTAATGAGATTTCCAAGATTATTTTTTTTTTAAGTATTTGCTGATCTGGTCAGAGAAAATTGTAAACAGGAAAAATATTTTAGACATCCTATTTTAATAAGAAATACTTTTATAAAAGTACCAAAACTATTTTTAATGATTGTGAACCATCTACCTGCTTCTTTAAAATTTGAAAACATATTTTATATGAATTGAATAAGCTCACTGTTTCATTTAGCAATTATGACCCATGTTGTTTAAATGTTCTTAACAGTTGCTTATTTGCTTTATATAAAACATGACAACTAAATCTCAGATTTTCTTAAATTATTATGGAATCTTTATAGTCTGCTATTTTAAAACTACTTTATTATCATTGCCAGACCTCACAGCTGTATTTTATTTTTTTTTTAATTTGGTTCCTTTCCTCAATATCCATCTTCAGTACCTGCTGATCTGGGACGCAGCTACTGAGAAGCATCACTCTGAAAGTTTATTAAGTAAGTCTGACTACTGGACGTTAGATATGTCTGGCCACCAGTCAGCTCTGAATGATCTTCCCATGCTGAGTACTTCTGACAGCTCCTTCGCGTAGAAATGCCATCCACCCTGCTATCACCTGACAACTGGAAAGCTACAAAACCCACTCAGGAGTGAAGTGGCTTTAACTTCCTCCTTCATCTGCAGAGGTCTGTCTGGGAGAAGGGAAATGGCTTCCTTTCTACCGAAGCAGATTTCCAGACTACAGTATTTCACCCTTATCTAATGAACACCATATTCTGATGAGAATCATGGCTGAAAAAAGATATGGGAAATGACCCAAGCAGAGATACTTAGTGGGGATCTGTGTGGTGGCAAGAAGATGCATACAGACTACTCAGAAGGTGAACCTACATTGGGCACCTTTTATGTAGCAGTTTACAGACAAAGAAAGAGCCACAAGGTCAAAGAAAGTGAAGAAAAATTCACTGAAGCATAACAGGAATTTATGGGCTTGTCAGGAGATGGAAAGCATGGCTTTCACTCCAAGCAGTGTATCATACCAAAATGCACATTGCGGAGAGGACTGCAACCCTTTCTTGTAACTGAGATGATCGTCCTTCCCAGAATGTCAGCGAAAGACAACCTGTGCGACATGCATAGGTTCTTGCTTCTTTCTTGAAGGTATGTCTTGCAAGTAACAGAGGGGCTGCTGTGCCAGCTAACTCATATTCCCTGCTCCTAGGAGGAAGACAGACAACAGTGGCAGCTAGTGCTGACACTGTTGGATTACTGTGTCACCCAGCTCATGTTCAGTCCCTTTCCTTCAGCCTTCAGCTGGGGATGTGGCAACGGATGGCTGGGGAGCTGGTGCTCTCTCTTACTTTCAAATATTTCCAGAACTCCAGTGTTAGAGCATGTGGGTTTGGGCATTTAGCCCTACGATGATGCTGATACACTGTTAATAGTGTCAGAAGGTACTCATAGGCCACTCTTCAGCTCAAGGAACATTTAATTATTCTGCTCAAAAAGCTTGAATAAAAGTATTTAAGAGCAGTCAAAGAAATTAAGCTTATATTATAGAAAACATGCAAAAATAAAAATGAAATGCTAACAGGTAAGCTCTCAACTGGATGTGTGAAAGTTTCCTAAAATCAGGATAGGTTATCTATGCCCTTTACTTTCATTTTTATAAAAGAGAAAAAAGAAAAAAATGTTTTCCAATCCCTGAAAAAAAAAGAAAAATTGCCTTCCAATACTTGAGAGGAGCATATAAACAGGAGGGGGAATGGCTGTTTACAAGGGTGGATAGTGATAGGAAAAGGGGGGAATGGTTTTAAACTGAGGCAGGAGAGGTTTAGGTTAGATATTAGGAGGAAGTTTTTCACACAGAGGGTGGTGAAGAACTGGAACAGGTTGCCCAAGGAGGTTGTGGATGCCCCATCCCTGGAGGCATTCAAGGCCAGGCTGGATGTGGCTCTGGGCAGCCTGGTCTGGTGGTTGGCGACCCTGCACATAGCAGGGGGGTTGAAACTAGATGATCTTCAAGGTCCTTTTCAACCCAGGCCATTCTATGAAAAAGTAGTTTTCCATTCAACTGTAGAACATCAATAAAGCCTTTTCTTTGTTTACATGATGAGCTGAATAAAAATTAACGTTATTTGCACATTGGCATATGAAAAGATTCTTATGTCTTCAGACAAGTGATTATGCTAGCCCCCTGCCTGATAACTATTTGGTATCAAAAATCTTTCCAGAGAATTCTGTTATTTAAAAACAGAGCAATTCATCCTTTTTGTGGTCAGATCCTTCAGGAACCTGTTCTCTTCTCTTTCCTTTATAGCAAGGCAGCCTTGCTGGCATTCATTTTGCATCATGGAGATGATGCAAGCTGTCCCTTACAAGAGCCAGAGACAGCTGCAGAGGTATGAAGGTTTACCCCTATCCACGAGCAATCACTTACAGGACTGTTTTCATTCCCCTCAGAAAGTGGTACCAACTCATGGGCATCAGTTTCTACTTCAACCTCATTGTGAACTATCTGTCACTTGTATCCAGAACACTTCAATACATAGCATTATTGCTAAACTTTATCTGTGGGTTGGGTAATGAGACTTTGCTGCACTGCAGTTCTCTTTATTTGGATACTGAAGAGTGCAGAAAGTGAGTTTCTGCTTCTAAGTCGGATGAAAGGCTAAAGGAGATTTTCCTGTCCATCTCTTCTTGGTTTTGTGGACTATTCACACAGACCTCTCTGATTATTCTAGCACGTATTTCTGATGAAGTTGAAATGGTCATTGGTTTTCAAGTCATTGTGTTACAACAACACTGCTGTTTAGCCAGACTTTGTTATTGCCATGAAAATGTGGGAACATCAGGAAGATCGGAACAAAGGCGGATTTAGAACAGACTGCGGATATAAAAATCTATTAAAGACCTTCTCTCTCTTTCTTCTTCAGAGTGAAAAATCAATAAAGTGGTATAAGCCAGATAGCATGAAATGTACAACTTCTAGACCACCAATTTATGCACAGAGTGACCTTGACCTGTATACATCTATTTAGCAATCTCCTATCATTAATTTATTATGTACCTCTCCTAACCACATAGAAAAACAAAATTTCAGGGCTGGATATGCTTCCTTTCTTTTAAAGAAGCAGTCTGAGTGCCAAGTAGAAGAATGTGAGTTATTACATACAACAAAGGGGGAAATAATTTTGTTCACAATTCATAGTCTGACTAAATAATGATTTACTATCTAGGAGCTAGCTGCAGAATACATTTAGGAATCATATGAGTCTGAACTTTCTGAAAATGTTATTACAGTCTGTACTTTTCTACCTTTAGCCTCACGTCGTTTTCTGTGATATCTTCATGCACATTTGATCATAATAAGAACAGGAAAAAGAAAATATGAAGATAGTTTGCCAACCACATTTAGTTCTTCTGAGAAGTGAATACATCACAGTCTCAGTTTGTCTATATATGAAGTGCAATCAGAAGAAGATACTGATTTCTTTTTACATCAGTCAGGTAAGAGACAAAAAGTTAACTCTATAACTTAGGTCACACAGTGGAGACACAGCTGAGTTTGAAGTAAACCTTGATAAGGGTTTCAATGCTGGTTATAGCAAGCAAGCTTTTAATAAATGTATGGGGAAAAGAAAATGGGAAATTCTGTTTTCCTAATTCTAGTCATGTCTTTCCTATGGCTTTAAAGACACGGGCAAGATCCAGTTTGCACAAATGCTGTCTAAAACTCACTCGATGCCCAGGCACTAGTCCAGTCCATTGCTTTCCAGGGCTTATCTAGTCCTGTGAGTTCCTCATTTTGTCAGAATCTACCTTTACTTGGCCTGTTTGGGGTAGGTGAGATCAGTCCTCTCAGCAACATGTCTGTTGTGCACCAGTTTTAGTCAGTAATGACACCATTTTTTCCTTGAAGAGCTCTCCAGGTGACTGAAATCATTGGGAGGTATCAGCTTTTGTACATATTGCTTGAACATGGCACAAAAAAAATGAATGGAGACAAGGATTTAAATATATTATTCTTGTTCACAGCCAAGTGCTCTGCCCACTGGAAAAAGGCCTTCAATCTTTTTCAGTTGCATTCTGGGCAAAATAGTGGCTGAGTGTCAAGAAAAGAGGTACAAATAATGATCATTCAATACAAGCTATGGCCTGTAATTTAGGACATATACTGGACTTTTGGGAAATGATACTTCAATCCCAACAGATTAACTAGTGCCTAAAGTCCAGAACTTCCTACTTCCAGAATGAACATGCTCACCAAAAGACAGAAATGTCAATGTTGATAGATGTTGAAGGGTATTACTTCTGTCAAACAACCACGCAGGCGAGCAGACAAGTTTTCACCTCTCCCTTTTGACAGACTGTAGAATCTGGGAAATTCAGTTCTCACAGATTAAATGCTTCCTCGCCCTCCTCTGCAACATCCACCCTCTCCCAGGGACACCTGCCTGAGATAAGGCAAAGTTTAAATGAGGTTGCTTGGCATACTGCCCTGTTCAGGCTATTCTGCTAAATACAGTGTTATGATCTTACAGGAGCTCTGGTTAAATCTGAATATCAAAACATCTTGATGTTATTGTGTCTAAGGGTGACAGAAACTGGTATTTATCAAAATATTTCAAGTGTGAACACTAAAAGTAACTGCTTGGCCTTTATCATGGAATCACAGAATCATAGAATTGCTCAGGTTGGAAAAGACCTTAAAGATCAAGTCCAACCACATTTAAAATTTTTCACTGAACTGATCAAGTAGGTAGTGTAAAACACAATGAAAGGCACTCTTATATTAAGTGCAATTACTTCCCAGAACAAGTTTTCAAAAGTGTTTCAAAATCCCTAGGAAGAAGCATCTCCAAAAATAGTTGCCTGTTATTGATCCTCCATGTTCTAATTGGGAAAGACTGCCCCTGCACAGGTGCTACAGAGTCTCAGATGCTTGGGTGCAGAGCGTTGCGAATTACAGCTAGCTTCAAGTATCTATCCCTTCTTAAAATCCCCAGCTCTGCTTGGAAATTTGCCCTTGACTTCAAGAGGAGAGGGATCCGGCTCCCTGAGGCCTCCCGAGAGCTGCCCTGAACCTTGTGTACAATGCAAGTGCATTCATACAGAGCCCTGTCACTCCTATTCAGTGCCCTACACCAAACCCCAGGGAAGTTGTTTCTGGGTCAGTGTTATGTGCAGTTGTTCCAAAGTCCTGGCCAGGAGTACGGAGGGGACAGACTCAAGACTTTCAAAATATTTTCAGATTCCCCTCCTTTTGCATGCAGGTTAAAATCTGGAGAGGTTTTCTACCCCACAGGCTGCCACAGCTTCTGCTGCTATTGATCAGCGCTCCCCTGGCTGAGGGGGATCTAAAATCCCCCACACTTTCCACTTTTTCTATTCAAATACAAGCAGCATGTAAAAAAGATGATGTCTCTTTCTGCCTGACCCAAATGCAGCTTTGCAGGAAGAGCAGCACCAGGCTCACACTGCTTACATTTTCATGCCAGCACAATGAATGTCATAAACTAGTTCTCTTCAAAGCTAACCACATGCAAAAAGCCAGTCTGCTTTGGCTGACTGGAGACAACAGGTATAAATAACCTCCCATGCCCTAGAAAGCAAGAGCCAGGAAAGGCTTCTTGGGTTGTTTTCTGCACATCAGCCTATGAGCTGAGGGTGTTTTAATGCTCTGTTGATGCCACAGGAGCTGATAGAAGTGGGGACAGATTACACTGCGAAGGAGGTAAACAAGTTGTTTACAGCTCAGCGGGGCTGCAGTGTATCCTCCTTACATCAGCTGAAAGACAGCAAGAGCATTGGACACTGGGCGGCTGATGGGAAAGGATCCCTGGAGCTGCCAAGCTCTGGCTCCAGAAATGTCTGTGGGGCTTCAATAACAGGAAATCACGTGTGCTGTCATTATCAGCTGCCGAGCGAGACAGATGCACCCAGATCAATATCAGTGTCCAATATCAAAGAGCTATTGTGGCGGTACCGAGTGGTTTGAACTAAGAAGAACAACAAAACTATTTTAAATGATTAGGGCTGGCAAAAATCCCCAGACTTTCTCCTTTCTGTTTTGTTTTTGTTTTTCCTTTCAGAGGCAGTGGATTCATCACCATTAAAGGAACTGAAAGTCCTCTCTGCCCAAAGTAGCTTTGATCATTATTGATCTAATTAAACTCTGTTTGCTTAAGGTTGCAGTGGGAAAGGGCTGCAAATCAGCAATCTTCCTGATCTCTCCTAATGCGAAAGAGTATCTGTTCGCTCAGCTTGGGAATCGGCATGTCCTTCAGCACAGCTGAAATGAGACTAAGCTTCTCCTATTATGCTGTCTAAAAATACAATTTAGGAACAAAGCAAAACATCTTGAGGGCTTTTCTTCAAAGCAGGGCTTGGTGAGCTGAGAAATTCTGTACATGGACACATGTGCTCCCTGTGCTGACATCCCTGTGCTTCCCCTAGGCTGTGGGGGTCTCGGTTGCACGAGCATTACGTGACACTGCTGACTTCTGCAGGGGGCTTTCTGTTTCTTGTCATTTGCGTTGTCAAATAAAATACATCTGTAAACAAGCAGGCCATTTTAGCTTTGTGCAAATTGTATACCAAGAGATGAATTCTGGCTTAAATGGAGATATCTCTCTCTGGATATTTCAAACTTTTTTTTTCTTTTTGCTTAACAGCTAGTAGGTTAGGATATTTCTGAAGGATCATTTTCTCCCATGCCTTTAAAAACATTGCAAACTGCTCCAGAGAAATCAGTTGTTTTCAGGCCAGGGCTATTCAATGGAAATCCACAGGTAGAAGCAGGGAGCCTATTTCGTCGCCCAGAGACATTTCTGTTATGCAAAGACAGCCTGGCGGAAGGACTCCTAGGATATTTTGGCCCCTCTTATTTCAGATAGGGAAGAATCCGTGACACACGAGAAATGCACTGAGGTGAATCACACACTTCTTTCCATTGCTTCAGCTGAGTGACTAGTGGTACCTCAGAAATGAGCCAATAGTTTAAACAGATATTTGTCTTCTGCCAGTTCTGCGGGTGGCTCATCTGTTTGCATTACACTCGCTTGTAATTGCGCCACTGTACGTTTGCATGCATGCAAAAGCTGCTCACATAATCCCACATATCCTGATAAAAGCACTGTTTAAGGATGAGATGCATGCTAGCCCATCCATACATTTCTCTTAAGTGCAAGTCAGGTACTTGAAGGGAGATAAGCAGATTTGCAGCAGGAAAAGGCCCGGCTTTAGCTTTATTCTGGGCTGGGGAGAGGCACTGGGGGCAGCTTGTAGGTGTCAGTCCCTTCGGCTTTGTGGCAGGAAGGCATGCAAGAAAATACTCCTCCAGGACTGGGAGAGGGCCCGGGGTGCCAGCAGGCCCTACAAAGCCTCTCCACCGCTTGTTAGGATTGTGCCCTTAGCAACCACCCCGATTTACCTGCCTGTGAAGCAGCCCTGCCCGGTTTTCAAACAGTGGGCAGGAGCAGCTCTTTCCCCTGCATGGAAACAGTTAAGCGAGCTGTATTCCTGATGCCTGCGGCTGTTCCTGCGGCTGATAGGGTACGGGCCTCCTCCCAGAGAGACCCCGAGAACAGGGCCCGGCTCGACTCCCTTACTGGGGAAGAAGAGCATTTCATGCAGTTTCTCCCCTGCCCTGGGGAAACGCTGTGGAAGAAACCAACGGAGCGAAAAGGCAGGAAGGCAGCGAAGCGGGGCCGCGCCTCCGCCCGTAGTAAACAAGTGCACATGGGGCGGGCCCCCCCGCAGCCCGACGGCCGGGCTGGGCTGCGCTGGGCTATTTTTACAGCCGTCTGAGAGCCCCAGCTTCCTCTGGCAGATCCACCGCTAATGCTATTACCCGGCAGAGGAGAAGAGAAATGAAGCTGCTAAAATAACTGCGCAAGGCAGAAATAGATGGAAAGGGCATTTTAGGTCATGCAAGCTGTGCCCTGGCCAGCAAAGGTTGCTCCCCGCAGAATAAATCCGAATGCTGCGTAGATCGGCTTTGTATTGATGTCCCGTGCTCCCTGCGGGAGGATGGTCCTTTTTCAGCCCAAGTTCTGGCTCTGCTTTTTGGCCGCAAGGAACCTTGACCCAAAGTCATTGTGGTATAAACTGGCACAGCTTCACTGTACCGTAGTAACTGCTTACCCCAGGCAAAATGTAGGCCCTTCTCCTTTTCTGACTGCTTTTATGACATGAAATCTTAATGCTCTACTATAGAGAGATGTTCTGCAAGGGCACTGGTACAAAATGTAATAAAAAAGGCTTATTGTTTCCCAGACAAGTTTCTCTTTTTCTCTCTATTTAAAGTACTGTCTTCAGCGTGTTCGCTTTGGCGGGGTTCAACTGTGAAAGTCACACTTGAGTCTGGCTGCCCTCTTGTGATATTGGGTTTCAGTCCGTTCATGTCTCAGAGCTTCCCAAATGCTGTCATAGCTGATGGCCACTGAGTGACCTTCTCATTCCCCAGATGCTTACATAGTCAAGTATGCCCAGGGTGACCTTCAGCATGTGTCCTGCTCTGCTTCCCATTTGTTTTCTTATGTCTTCATCTGGGAGATCAGGGATGAGAACGGAGACAGCCAGCTTGGCCTTACCACAGAGCAGCATAGCTGGGATGCCCTGAACTGGCCAGAGGATTGGAAGGAGAGGTGGAAAATAACAGCTGAAATCCTAGGGTTGCTGAGAGTCCCTGCACCTCAGCTGAGGCAAAATCATGACTGTAGCTACACCTGCATTACCAGACCTGAGAGCATTTCCACATTTCTGATCTAGGGTGTTTGGTCATACCTTAATTCCTAACTCCATCTAAGCCGTCAGCACACCAGCCCTCTGCAGCCTGCCCCTGTGTGTCCACAGAAATGAAACCTTGTGGTTGAGGGCTGGCTGGGAATCGTGGGACAGTCCTGGTAGTGCTCATCTACCAGCAAGTCTTGGTATGAGTTTTTGTCCCTTCTGTGGAGAACAGATTAGCTTAGAATTGGCTGTTTAAGGCTGTTTGACTTCAGCGTGAAACAGAGAAAGAGTGCATGCAAACTCAGGAGTAGGTAGGAGACATTTTCAAGAAGCTGCTTATTATTAGCTTTTAGTTAATGATTTCTGCCTCCCAGATGAGCCAGTGCCTGACTCTGTTCTGATTGTGATATGGTAAGACTGGGCCAAAAACATAATCCAAACTTGTTGAAGTCATTGAAAGAAAAGCGTGCAAAACTTTTTTTCATACAGGTTTAAAACCCGTATCTTCAGCAAAGGAGGCAATTTTGAGTAGATTATAGGAAGCACACTTCTGCTATATGAGGTACAGTGAAAATACTTTGCTGTTTGCATATTAAGGTTATAGTACCTATGACAGACAGCAGAACTTTTCTGATTTATTCTAAGAGTGCAACAGCAAACATATTCTATAGGTATATGCTAGAGTATTTTACTCATGGGATAAGTTTTGCAGCTCTGAAATAAAAATAATAATTACTATTTAATCTAATCAGGTTTGCAAATAAGATAACCATGTTGGGAATATTTTACCATGGAGATGAAATATTAATTAAACAATTAGCAGTAGCCAGCAGAGTATATTTGAATGATGCTTCATAGTATGAGATCTATGAAGTACGTAGAAAAGGTGGGGAGGAGGCAAGAACATTTCTAGGGGGTAAAGAAGAAAAACAGGAGATAGCACAGGGGGTCAAATGTCAAAGAGAAGGTTTTGATGAAGCAACTATGGATAGCATCAAAATGTTTGAATGAAGAACAACTAGAAAGCAGGTAGAAGGCAGGGTGGCCTGAACCCTTTTTGGACACGAAGAGAAGCAAGGAGAAATCTGGACATCAGAGCATGCAGAGCATCAGGAGATTTAGAAAAGGATCTGAAGGGCAGCTAAAGAGGAGGGAAGCACTGAGATCAGGCCTATGCTGAACTTATCAATGAGAAGTTACCACGGTGCAAACAGAGAGAAAGAGAGCAAAGATTGAGGAGGCTGGAGGCAAAAAAATGTATGGACACTGGAACAAGGCAATGGATATTAGTTGCTACTGCTGTAGGTGAAATGATGAAATTCTGTTAGTACAACAGAAGAGAAGGTGCAAAGGCAATTCTAGTGGAGGAAACCGTTGCTGAACTTTTCCAGTATTCTTCTAGCAGTTCAGCACGTGGCAGAGGAGAAAATGCGTATTGCTGATATTTCCTATAAGTCTTGTTCAAGATATCAATTTAACTGAAATGAATGAATCAGACAAATACATGTATTTCTGTCTTTTACAGCCATGTTGTCTATTAAAGGAGAGACTTTAGCCCTTTAACAGAACTCTAAATAGCTACTATGTCATGGCTCTTGCAGGCATCTGCTCAAACTGTATCTAGTTAAAAAAATAAATCTAGGAACAAACTCCTCCCAGTTTCAGCTGGCTGACAGGTATGAATTCTACTTTCAGAAATGCTTTATTGCCTTCCTCAGTTCTGTTTACAGCCATCAGGTCAAGAAAACTGTATAGTGTAACTTTCAAGCCATATTATAGCCTTTATATTTGTCTAACCTTGTTATTTGCAAATAGAATTAGAACAACAATATCGAGCAGCAAAGAGAAAAGAAAAAAAAGCAGTTCAGAAACCTAAAATATGGTAACAGACCTCATTACAAAATACTGCCGGGAGTTATGAGGAGTTAAGTGCATTGCATTTAATTGGTTTGGGGGATAAACCTTGTTGATTTCTGATATACTGTTTTCAGTAAGCACAGGACAAATATAAAGTCTCTGCTCACAGTAATGTTTCCCACCTCATGAGATCTTGAAGAAGCCTTCCAAGCCTCTGTCAAGCCATTCAGCACAAACACTGTTAGCATCAGTACAGGACAGCAGAAGGTGTGGAGGTCCAATAACAGTGTTATGGTAGCATTTTTGGTATTGGGCAGTCCTCTCAGAAATGTGTTGCAGCTCATTTTAATCTTACAACCTCCCAGCACTTTGCAGGGGCAAACACCACAGGATGAGCAGCAGTATGGTGCGGGAGTGCTGAGATATACTCCCATGAGCTTCATGGATTCCTGCTGAGGAATGAGGCCAGAACCCACCCCGAGGTGGCTGTGAGGGGCCTGGGCAGAGGGAGTGCTTTTGGCTCCTGCTGCAATATACAACCTTATACAGCAGCAAGCCTGGCACTCAGCGACTAAGCATCTCTAAACACTGTGCTTTCTTAAAAAGGTTAGCCAGGAAAAATAGTCCTGCTTGGAAAAGAGAGGCATTTGAAATAGAGGCCCAGTACCAGGGTTTTAGGTAATGTGACTCACAATGTCAGGCCAGATAGATACATTTATTGTATTATAAATACAATAATAGATGTATTGTATTATTGAATTATTATTTCAAATAATCTCCAGCTCTGTATCTCTTCTCCATTTGCCCAAGGGGTTGTACCTTCTGTCAGATTCACTGGGGCAGAGGAGCAGGGAAGAATGGGAGCATTGCTGGAAGGAGAGCAGAGACCCTCCTGTGGGTGCTGCAGATGCCATGGCACCCACCACTCTGCACCCCTTTCACTAGTTGGGCCACAAGTGCACTGGAGTTTGTCTTTCCTTTTGTAAATCACAAGGCAAACCTTAAAAAATTAGGTAGGAAAGTTCTTCCTTAACTGTCCTTCTCTTTTTAATGTTCTCAGGTGCATAGGTGAGTAAATGAATATATACAGTAATGGATGCGTTCGTATTTTTTGTGCTATTAAGCATGATACAAATGGATAGTTGATGTAACAATATTCAAACATAGCATTTTGTCAGGTTTTATCTGCTGGTGGCTTTCCTTCTGTTTCTTACATGCTTTCCTAGTAACTTTTACCCATAGCAATATGGGTAAAGCACTCACTGGTTTCCTTTTGAAAAGGGAATGAGTGAGCCTGGCTTCCTGTTAACAACTACATAGTTATAAATGCTTTATTAGTGCATTCCTAGAGTTGTCCACATAATTTGCTTCCTCCATCCATCAAGTGCCAGGTAAGCATAGTACTGATTAGTCTTTCGATATCAGAATTAAAGAATTCTGGTTAACTGCACTTTATTTGATGGGCTGTACCTTAGTGCTTCTAAGGTGGATCGGAAGTCATATAACATAAGAATGAAGAAGGCAGAAGAACAATTATTTTAGACACTTCTTTGCAGGACTGAACAGCTGAGGACACCATTAAATCTAGCAGTTTTGCATGAAAAAGGACTACGTTAGGATCAGATGCAACCAAGCCTCCATGAGGGATATGACTATGAATACACATACCCAGATCCAGGACATACAAATCCTGCTGTGAGGAATTCTTTATCACTTGAACCGCTGCATGCTATGTATCCCATATTGGGGCAAGATGTGTGTCTATTGATATACTAATTAGATAATGGACCACTGGGAAGCGAAGCATAGTAACTCCTGTAATTAGCAAACCATTTTTTGGCGAAACCTGTCCACTCCTGGCCTACTCTGGCCACCCCCCTCCCTGTGGACGGTGGCAAGGAGACTAAGCATAGCACTGTTGAGCCCCAGCCCCCTGCAGTGCCAGATGGGGCTGGAATGCTGCAGGAATTTAGGGTCAGGAATGAGCTGGTGAGGGAAGAGTAAGGATCAGCTGCTTTGTGTGACAGGCTGTCCCCGGGGCTCATCAGTGCCCTGGAAGCAAGAGAGCCTTCTGAGGTCTTAGAGATTTCCTGGGCCACTCGCTCCATCCTTGGCACAGTAGTGGGTGCCACCTGGCCACCAGCAGTGCAATATCGGCATGTCTTGCACTGACCATGGCATGAGGATTGGCAGTTCTGAAGGGCTATGTCCTCTATTCCTCTTCCATGTGTAGCAATAATGAGACTCTCACCCAGGCTTTCATTCACATGTTCATGGCTAAGTCAGTCATCAAGATGGAGCTGGCTTCCAGTGTCCATGCTGTGCTCAGAGACTGCTCACACACAGGAAGCTCCCAGCTGGGGCCTGTGCACATCTTTGTGCTGGTTTTCATCAAGATATAGGAACCAAAAATAACTTTCTAGCTGGGTGCCCATGAGGACAAGGTAGGAAGCCAGTCCATAAATCAAGTTAATACTTTCACCCTCTTTGCAGATTTATCTCATTTTAAGATATCCTTTACTGCAGAGACTTCCTTAAATTGATCAGTGGGAACATCGCATTCCTCTTGGACAGGAGCAAGTGTCTCATTGTTCCTTCACTACCGGTTCACATCGTTTTGTGAAAATGCAGTCTTGACTCTCAGCTTCCTGAAACTCTATCATGTACTGTTTTGTCACGTGCTCGAAGTAAAGCTGTGGCGCCTGCAAATTGACCCGAAAAGCAACAGAATTTTCTTTGCTAAGGGAAAACACAAGGAAGCCTGTGTAACACTCACATTAACCTGGGAGGAAGAGATCTGGTTAAACTGCAGCCAACAGCCATCCTCTTTTTACGGAATATATTTTGTGCCTGAAAACAGACCTATTTCTCAGGACTCCCTAAGTACTAAGTAGCTGCTGATCTTCGTATCATTAGTTTCCCATTCTGAAATCTGAAATGCTCTTTAATTATCCAACTGTAGGAGCATATAGGATGACACTAAATTTTGTTTAAGTACCGACCATTGCCAAAAAGGAAGTCAAAATACATAATTAGGTTGGCATTAGCATTCTATAGCTGTGCAGTATCAAACCTCAGAGTGGCTGGGACATTCTGTGAAGGGCAAAGCTGTCTGGGTAATGTAGCAGAAACACTTATCTAATAGCGTGCCCTCCTGTGCCCTCTGTCAGGGCGCCAGCACATTAGTCCTATTATCAGACAGCAAATACTGTCGGCTTCCACATTGTGGCTGCTGCCAAAAGAAACAGTCTTCCCTGTTACAGGAGCAAATGTCTGTGCACATAAATGAAACTGAAGAGTAATTAGATTACAGTGTTTCCAACTGACCCCTCTGCAACAAAATATTTGGGCTTGCTAATTTACGTTAATAAAGATCCCACTATTTTTGAAGAATGTTTGGTTTATTTCACAGGTCAGGCATTTTCCCTAACACTCAAACAGGCTATTTCAGTCAAACAGAGAAGAAATGTTGAGGCAATCTCTCCTAAAATTATCTTTAAAAGTCCTGCTTGTCTTTTCCTTCCGCCACATTATGTATTTATTTGTTTCACATGGGGTTATTACTTCAGAGATCATGGGGTTTTGTTTGTTTCATTTTTGTTTTACTCAACAGTTTGAAAGGAATAGGTAAAACAAAAGATAAAAAAAAATGAGACATACTTATCCAACCATCAAAAAAAACCTAAACCAAAGCAAAACAAAACAACCCAATCAAACCAACTGTAAGGAAGTATTTAATGTATTTAGCTCCTTTATTAGAAGCATATCACGATAGTTTTTCACCATGTAAGGAACTAGACTTTCATATGGAATCTAAAAAAACCCACTAGATTTCTTGCTTTAATTGTTTTTAGTAAAGCAGATGCCAGAATGCTCTTTTCAGGAATAAATCCATCCATTTATTGATGAGCATTCTCATCAACATTGCAGATTAAAAACATCTGTTCACTGGAGCCAATGTAGCTGAATTTATGTTAGCTTGTGTAAACAATCTATGTACTATTAAGCCCATCATGGTAAAAATAAATCAATCACCGATCAAGGAAGATAAAAACCAAGGGGGGTGAATTTTGTACATATTTTAGATTTTGCGTTTATAAAATGCCAAAATACTTTCCCAAAACTTAAAATAGTATTTATCTCTTCATTCTTTTGCCTCCAGATAAATGACTCTTTATTACTTGTCGAATTTGCACATGAGGAAAGATTACACAAAATCTTAATATTTTACTCTTTTGGATTAAGCACTGCCCATAGCTTTTTCTCTCCTGTGAGCAGTTCCTGGAACTGTTTGTGTGAAAAGAGGATTGTCCTGTGAGTGAAAGCTGCCACATATTAGCCTACAAATTCCTCTTACTTGTCAGAAATTCATTCTGAAGTAAGTGCTACATTTGTGGCGAGAAAACTTCCTGGTTCTTTTGATGGGTTTATTATAAAAGAACTGGAGACAAATGACACATTTATTTACAATGGTGAATTCTTTTCCTGCATTTTTATGAAGAAAATGGATTTTAAAAGAGTTTGATACAATATTGCAGCTTTGTACACATATAGGTATGTTGTGACTTTAAGAACATTTATTTTATATGGTTCTGAGCGTGTCATTACTGACATTACAGTTTACCACTATTGCCTTGCTTACATGTGGCTTCAAACCTGCTCTCACTTAAATAGCTGAGAAACATATTTTGACTTTTGCTCTAAATTGGCCTCTCTAATGTGAGCAAGCTGTGGATATTGGGAAAAAAATCCTCCATTTGAAAGTGCTTTCACTTCTTTAGACATGGAGATGACTTGTAAAATGTCATAAAAGATTTAGCAATAACTGTCAAACTTTGCCAATATCTGGTGTTTTGGAGGAAAAAAAATGAAAGATGCAGTGAATTACTGGGTAAGGGTAGATTCACCTGAATGGAAATCTTGGGACATCTTGCTTCCCTTGCAATACATACAACATCTTCCAATATTTTCTATGCATACCGCACTATCTGTACTTTCCCACTTGTTCCTTTATTGCCTGGTACAGTAACGAGCTTGCTGCCTCTGAAGAAAGACTGCTCATCAGAAATCTGTAGAGGTTGATAACTTCAGCTTTGTTAGGATAGCAGGCTAAAAACATACTTTGTTTATTTTTCCTTGGCAGAATAAAGCGTTAGGGAGAAATCTCAGGTCTTGTCAAAGAAGATCCCATATTCACTAAGAAATCACTGGAGATGTCATTGAGAGGGGCAGCGTGAGGTCTGAGTTAACTCTTTGTTCTGCTCCAGACATTCAGAACATCCATGGCTATTTCATCCAGGCTATTTAATGCCAATTTCCTGTATGAAACATGAGCATGAGAACAATTTTATGCATGCCATACTGCCAGTATAGCATGACATAATGTGCCGATGTGATGGGCAACACATCAGTGGAAATACAGAGAGAGAATGTGAGATAAGCAGGTGTGTATTAGAGTAGAGGGGAAAAATGAGAGTGATGATTTTATCTTCTGAAGAGGAACTGGATTAATATTTAGGAAAATCTATTTGCAAACAGGTATGTACAATCCTGTTATGTACAGGCTGATGATTTTTCTTCACCTATGAATATTCATGCAATCAACTTTAATGCACCTGGAGAGGTGCTTTTATCAGAGCAGAGATCAAATACCATGTGTGGCAGCAGGATTTCTAGGCAAACAAATGAAAGCCACACTCAGACCATCCCCACCTGGACACTGTGTACTGGCTGGCTGCTGGGTCAAGGATGCAAATGTCCTGTCATCAGGAGAGGAGAAAGAGAAAAGTGTGAATGCCCATGGCTTTCAAAGCACTTCAGGCACATCACCCAGCCCAGGCAGCTAGTGCAAGGAGAGGTCATGTAACATACGGACAATGCTGATGGAGTAGTAAAGTCCTTGTCCTAGTGACACATTTAGTATGTTTCAGCCTCAAAAGGCAGTATGGGCTTCCTGTGGTTTGGGACAAAACATCAAGAGAGGAATCAGCTCCAGAGCACAGCTGAGAGGGACATTGTGCCCCGAGGTCTTGACTGATCTTTACACTTTTGTGCCTCTCTGCCTGCAGGGTGAGATTGCAGCTAGTGCTGTATTATTGAAAGGCACAAGGTTCTGAATTCATCTTGTGTAATTATGGGATTATCGAGGATGCCTAAATTAGGAATGTAGCCACTTCACACTCACTCCATGGGCTTCTCTATGAGATATAGACATTGTCTGTGGGCAGTCTGTATACGTAGCTTTCTTTGCTGTATATCGTGTAGCATTTTTTATGGACAGACTCTGTTAATCTGACTCTCATGCAGTCCACACTGAGGATGTCAGCTTTCATACTATCTCTTCATGGCTGTTTTGAAAATTATTTCTATGCTTTCTCCCATACTCCCCAGATCACCGTGTCTTCTTTAGGCTAACCCAAAAAAACTATTTTCAGTCTTTGAAAACCTGTCTATCAGTAACTTAAATCACAAAACAGCCTTGTGTTCTGCATATTCGCTTTAATTTACCCACAGAAAAGATGCAAAATCTTGTGCCCTGTATGGTGCTGGGGTTTCCTGTGGTCTGTTGCTTTCTCATGCCCCACACTTACTTGCCTGTCAGAGACTCATTCATAAGCTCAGTGAGGCAGAAATTACAGCATTTATGCATGTCACATATTTGCTAAAACAGCTAATAATGTGACCGGTCACACACAAGACAAGCAACTGAATGGTGAAGGGAGAAAAAACACTCTGAGACCAGCATTTGCACAACAACATCCAGCTCAAATATGGCCAGGATTCTCATTAGTTAGGCAATTACTATAAATCCATAAAAATAAGGATCGGTTCTCGCATATAAACAGCAAAAGGAGGCATGTCTGATATCTGTTCAGAATGAATAGGTTGACCAGCTGCAATCTCAAGTGTTTAGATTGGAAATCAAAGGTAATGTTTGACCATGTGTAATGTCTTCAGATTTGTGTTTAGAAGCTGAAATTATGCAAATTTAAATGAGATTTAATGTGCAGGTTATAATGGTGAGGATAATCAGTCACGAGCACAACTTTCCAATGGATTGAGTTGTTTCTCCAACACCTGTTTTCAAATTGGCCATAGACCTCTTTTTTGAGCAGTATATCTAAAAGTTCAATCAGAAGTTATGATTTAGATAATTATGGATCATCCAATCTGTTTTATGCAGATGGTCAGACTAAATTATCCTAATAGGTATTTGCAATCTGAAAATCCAGCTTTGGACTTCTTTTTCCCTTCCCTCCCCTCACGCCCCCCCCCAAAGGACTGTTATTTCTTATCAAGTACATGAGCCTATCAGAAATTAGAACATATAAAGGGAAGATTCACATTCTCATCACTGACTGATGCTCCGTTATAAAGATATATCCTATGTGCACTTCATGAATAAAAAGATAAAAAGGTATTTTCAGCAAATTGTCAAATTCTTAAGAAGATGCTAACTAAAAAGAGTTTTAAGGGCTTTTTTTTGGAAGCTTCACAAATTCTTGCAGTTTATGACTAAAGGTAGTTCTCATTGCTTAGCTGAATGAGTCTTCTGTATTCAGTATTTCTTTCCCAGTCTTTCTCCAGGTTAGCTGTCTTTGAGGACTTAATGTGATAATGCTTTGATTTATATTGAAAATAGAGATTAATATTACTGCATACAAAAAAATACAGAGAAAGGAATGAAAAAAGGATGTCTAAAATGTACTAAAATACCCATTAACTTCCAATGTATAAAATTATTTTTAATTCCTAGAGTTTGAACCAGAAGATCCTTACACTTGGTAATAAGAAATAACAGAAATAAATATTTTTTTATTCCAGGACTCAAAATATTTCAAAGAAAACAGAAAAACAACACAAGAAAGATGCATTTCAGTGCCTCCAACCCTAGAACTGGGGGCTTTTTCCTATAAACTGCCAGGGTCAGTTGTTGTTGTTTTGTTTTGTTTTTATTTTTGGTGGGTTTTTTTCCTCCGGATAACTGATGTTATAATGTCTTCCAACCACAGTTTCTAACATATTTTAATCATCCTTAAACTTTTACCATTCCCTCCGTAAAAGTGGCATGTGGGAGACAGTTTCCAATAATGATAAATTTTCAGACACAGTAAACAAACTTGCCAGTTTCTTTTTTACTGTAAGGACAGCATTGGCTTCTCATTTGGAGCTGGTATTTGACATTTCTAGTACTTCCTAATCTAAAATAATTAGTATGGAAAAATTTCTAAATGTTCAAAGTTTCTTAATTATACCAATGTGTTTTTGGCTGATCAAGGCTAGTTAATGGTGTTCAAACCGGTAGTGAAAAGTGCAACTTGAGAACTTGAGTTTTCATTCATTTCGTTACCAAGTGTAAAAGCTGACAGAACAGCTTGGAGTTCAAGTTCAAGTTAAGAATATGATGTTGTTATTCTGTTCTTGCTACTATCTACCTAAAATGACAAAATCCAGACAAACAGTAAATATTTGGAATATCTACTTTTTATGTTCACTATAGGGTATATCTCTTTCCAGGAAATATATTTTAGAAACCCATGACTTCAGTAGGCCATTGACCTGGAAAATTTGCCAAACCTGTGAATACATGTTTTCTTTTCCTTTCATATGAAGAAGCTGAGAGGTGTATATAACTTATGGTTGTAGTCAAATCAAACTTCATTTTAATAATACATGTGCATTTTAAAAAGTTTTGTTTTGCCTGAATTCATTTGCCCATTCAAAATCCATTACAAGTAAGGAAATATGCTATACATAAGAGTAAGTTCTTTGTACTGAAAGCAGAGAAATATTGCAGAAATACCAAAACAATACAGCAAGAACATTTATTGCATAACAATTGGACTTTTCTAACAGGGCATTTCTTTTCAGAGCTTGTTTGCCTTTTAGCTTGGAAGACATTTCAGGACTTTTGACACAACAGCCTATTTTCTTCTGAAAAGAAAATCAAACAATATATACCTTCCTTAACATTTTCTTAAAATAAGTTTTAAGATGAAAACCGTATTCTTTGTAACTTGGAGAAGAGAATGCTCAAGGGAGACCTCATCGTAGCCTTCCAGTACTTAAAGGGAGCTTATAAACAAGAAACTGTTTACATGGTCTGATAGTGACAGAACAAGGGGAAATGGTTTTAAACTAAAAGAGGAGATATTTAGGTTAGATATTAAGAAGCAATTTTTTATTCAGATGGCAGTGAGATGCTGGCAAAGGCTGCCCAGAGAAGCTGTGGTGCCCCATCCCTGGAGGCGCTCAAGGCCAGGTTGAATGGGCAGTTTGAGCTGGTGGGGGGCAGCCCTGCCCATGGCATGGAATTGGGGCTGGGTGGGCTGTGAGGTCACTTCCAAGCCTTTCTATGATTCTATGAACTAAAGTAAGGTGAATCTATTTTTAGAAGTGGATTAGTTATGTCACTTACTCAAAGCTGTAAGGTACAGGTCTGGTGAGAATTGCCTGCAGAAGCACGACCTAAGGTCATACATTTTCTTCCTTTGTACAGGTAAATAGTTCTTACTAGTCACACTGAAAGTAGTGGTCTAAGCCCTGAGGCATTTGCCCTGCGTTTAATCAGTTGTCAGTCACGCAAGCCCCCTGGGAAGTCAATGGGAGTTTGCCCGGGAAAGGACAGGGCAGGAATTTATTAAAGCTCTTGAAATTGAAATATATTCATAAGATTTGCGGGATCAGGCCTGCAAGTTAGCATGAACTAAAATCGCTGATGTAAAGTTGGCCATTCAAAAAAAACTGCTGAAAGGCTGTGCAGGGGCAGCCACAACTGCAGGCAGTGTGCACCATGTCCCTGTGTGTTCTGGGAGCAGCATAACGAGAAGTGACTGATGCAGCTTGACAGAACGCCTTAAAATGAAGCAATGAGCTGGATTCAGTGAAAGGGTAATGGACAGATGGCTTTCACTTCCAGAAATTTAATGGTGATCTGACATTCTTGGTCATTAGATATCTTGTTTAAAACTTTATTGAATGGCGATATTTTCTCTTTCGTGTACTTTAACAGAACAATAGTCCTGCTATACTGCAGCCAGCAGAGCATGCCTAGGAAAAACCTCTGGTTTTTAACTGAATGACTGGAAGAATGAATACTTTCATACCAAATACACTTATTTTCAACAAAGGAGTTGCATGAGGGGAGGATTGTTCTTTTTTTAATTTTACTTTCATAAATATAAAATAAGGAAAGTACATCTTGAAACCCATACCTAATGATATGTCTACTCATTATTCTACAATAGCAAACTTGAACAGATATCCAAACTGCTACTATAAAATTATTTTTCCGAGTGACAAGTAAGCAAACATATTCTATTTTCTCCCAAAGCCTACTATTAAAGTATTTAACATATGAAAAGAAGCTCTTTTTTCAAATAGACTTCTAGAAATGAGATACAATGTAATAAATTGCATCCAATTTTTTTTCCAGGATGACTCCTCCCCCCATTCTAATTTCACCATTCCTTTTAAACAAAGAGTAATGTTCAAATTTATCTAGTTTCCTGTCTGAAATTTCAACTTTACCACAAAGTTCAGGCTTTGGTGGAAGAATTCTTCAGGTGGAAGAAATGCAGATATTTATACATTTGTGTTTCTTTGTGATTATTTATTTCAGCCACTAGATAATCAAATGATAGCATACTCCCAAAGTGCTCCTTATTTATGTTTGTTGTCTTAAGATTTCATCTGCAGATTTCTGCTGCCCTATGAGAGTGCCAGAATATCAACTGCTTTTCACACAAAGCAATCAGATTCAGAAGTCGGTGGGTGAATGAAATGTCTTTCTTTCATGAAAACAGGAAATGCCACTGCTTCTTTCATAAATCACGTTCAGAAGGGACTTACGTATGTTGCTTGAAGTCTGAAATTACAGTTTTAGTGAGTAACCTGAAGTCCTTTTTCAAAACATGAAAAGACGTATTATTTCTGTGGTTTCTAATGAACTGGCAAAAGCCCGGATATGAATTTGTTTTTTATATCACTTTCTGATTTATGCGTTATTTATTATTCTGCAAGATAGCGTATGACTGCAGAAATACTAATATTGAATTTTCTTATTTTCCTCACTAAATCAATGTTGCTTTATTTACTAAAGAAAGATAAGGTTGCTGCAAATACATAAGTTAATATTATGAGATCTACCCACTCTTACAAACAGGCACAAGAATAAAAGTTCATGTCTGTGGCCTATTGACTCTGGTAGTGTCCTTTTAAAGCATTATTTTTTACCAATGGATTCATGCCATCAGGCTCATTCCACTTCCATTACTTATAAATGGTACAAGGCTTATTCCATGACTTATTTATTAAGATCCCATGCTGTTTCTTGAGTTACTAAGTGTTCAGGTAACTTCTGGAGCGTTACACAAAAGGGCAGATAATCAGCTCCACTTAGCTCCCCAACTTTCCCTGAAATACATGAAAGCCTCCCTAGGGGATGGGGCTATGGCTGTATGCAGGCAGGAAACCCTTGATGCCACGAAGATTGCTTCTGCCCATCTGCGCTGAGCACCCCAAGCTAGGCAAGCTGTCAAGATTAAAATATACCCCAAGAGTAGAGATCCATCCAGGTTAAAAACAGTCAATCAGAGCCTGCTTGCTGCTATGTGTATTGGAACCAAAGGGTCAGAGTAGGAGAAAGATTTCTTAGTATTAGGAAGGAAACATTAAAAGAGAGGTCATTGCTAATTTTAGAGGCTTTTAAGTACTTCCTTATAATTTCTGGTGATTTTTATTTTCCCTAATGATTTGTTATGGCTTCAAAGTCACCATTACTACTTACAAAATTTAATTTTATTATATATCTGCAAGCAAATGAAAGCATTAAGTCATTATTAGTACATAGATTAGCTCTTTCACTTTCACAGTAAAAGGTAAACTTTTATTTATTTTTCCATGCTTTTGTAAAATGCATATCCTCAGCCCTGACTTGCAGGATTCGTTCTGTACACCTCTTCTGTACTGTCTCCTGTGAGGCTGGGAGGAAGGCTGCCAAAGGATCTGCTATTGTTTCCACATAGCATGACAACCTCTTCAACAGGAATAATTGTCTCAGGCCAAGAACTTTTTTCATGTATATGGCAGAATCACTGACCCAAGCTGGATATGAACCAGCAACCATATGATTTAAATAGGAGATGAACATTGATCTCAAAATAACCTCAGCAACCTAAGCCAAGGAAGCTACAAAAGGTTGAATGCTTAGCACTGCAGAAAAATAAATATCCTGTTTTAGAAAGCAGACCTTCTCCCAGGAACCAAGCTTTTGTATAGCGTCTAGTGTCTTAAGCTGAAGAATGTGCCCCTGCTAGTAAATACAAGGAAAACAATAAAGTAGATCGTTTAACAAACCTTTGCCATAACAATATGACCAGAACTGCTGCCATGAGAGCATAGCCCTTCCGTAATTAGACTGATGAATACTGATTATGACAATGTCAAGGGTATCAAGTGACTTATCATGTTACAGAGAAAGGCCAGCTGGAGAGGAGTTCCAGAGTAACACAGGTCCAAAACACATAGCTCTCTCTTTAGCTTATGTGTATATATATGTAGACATACAAGCATGCACACACTCATGCACACATATGTATATTGGAGATCTACATAAATATTTACTTAAACACAGACTTGAGAGATGTCGCACATTGCATGTATATATTTACAATATCATGTATGATGTATTACAAACCACATATCACACATGTAACATGTTCTAATCTCCCAAGTTTAGCAAGTAGTCAAATCAATCTGGAGCAATAGTTTCCTGAAAATGTGAATTGCATGCTTTGTGGAAAGCTAGGGCCTTGAGCAAAATTTACTTTATAGCTGGATTAAATTCAGTCTGAGGAATGGTTCCATATTCCAGTAGGCAAATAGACTCAGGCGGGGGGGAAGCCAGCCTGCACCCTGCCTGTTTCCGTGCACTAAGGTGTAATGCTGGACAAAGTATGTCAGAACGAGGTGTTCCAATAGTTTGTTGCTGAAAATTCAAGGGAGAAGGTATTTTTCTCAGAGCCACGGTTCAAAAAGGCCTTTGAATCTTAGAATCATCGAATGGTTTGGATTGGAGGGAACCTTTAAGATCACCTAGTTCCAACCCTTCTGCTATAGGCATGGACACCTCCTGTGCTAGACCAGGTTGCTCACAGCCCCGTCCAGCCTGGCCTTGAATGCTTCCAAGGAGGGGGTATCCACAGCCTCTCTGGACAAACTGTTCCGGTGTCTCACCACCCCCATATCATAATATCTAGTCTAAATCTACCCTCTTCCAGTTCAAAGCCATTTCCCCTCATCCTGTTGCTACATGCCCTTATAAAAAGTCCCCTCCCAATGCAGAACAGGAGTTCCAGAACATCTGCCCTAGTGAGAAGCTTTTTATCTGTGGAAAATAATATGTTCAGCTCCCAGAATCCACTATATAAATTGCAAAGAAAATAATAACTACAGCTAAATGTGAGCCCAAAGCACTTTCCATTAATCTACTTGTTTATATCACAGGTAATATGTAAGTGCTTTTCAGAGCTAATCCTGTCAGCCATAGCATAAATGTGAAGGCCAATAAGATTACTTGGAGATGAAGCATTTTAATAGCATTGCACAGTCAGGGAGTAACCAGATTATGAAAGGCAGCAACTGACACTGATTTTATTTGCAGCTTGGCCCAAATGTCCCAAACTTGATGAGTCTTGTAATCAATCTTGTTTGAATTTCACATAAGATCTGATCACGTCCAGAGGATAAGCAAGCATGCAATTTCAAAAATTGGAACATTTGAAACACAAATGATGAAAAGGAAGAAGCCACAGTGTAAAACTCGATAGCAACATCCTCTTTGCCAGTCCACAGGGGTATCCAATAGGGTTCAAAAAGTGAATACGAGGAAGATTTGTGTGACAGAAAACTACTTCACAGAGAAGCCAGACTCCTAAGTTAGCCAAACACTCCCAGCTTCTCCATCAGTGGCTTGATTTTCTTCCTGTCACTCCAGAACATCCCCAGTGAGGGCTGCATTGTTTTCAGTACAGGACAGAGATTCAAACTTTACATTTTTGGAAAGGAATCTTCCTCCCATGCAACAAAACTGCTTTGCAAATCAAAATGGAAAAAGGGGCAACTGGGGAAATAATCCTTGAGAGCAGCACTGTTGCTTCAAACCAAAACACTAATGTAGAAGGTGGGGGATTAGGTCTAAATTACAAACTCAGTGAAATTAATGCCCTGATTGCAGATTTGTGCAGCCTTTCTAACAACTGTCACACTGTGAGAGCTGTTTTTCCTTGCTATAATACTAATGTGAAACCTCTCTACAACCTGTGTAGAAACAGAGAAGTATTTATCTGCAAGCTGGACGTTTTTGGAGGGTGTAGGGGAAGTGGAGATCAATAGACTGCATAGAGCTCTGATTTTCTGCCACATAAACCTTGAGTATAGTGGAAGAAAGCACTCTATTTGATGAAGCTGGCTAGCAGGTCTAAATGAACAAGAAATTACTATATGCTCCTTTCACTGAACAGGAGCAGCTGACACATCCCTTGCCACAAAATTTTTCTCCTCAGACTGTTCAATCACATTCAACATTTTGTCAAAAAACATATGAAGTGTATCTCTTGACATAACGCCATGCCTTTCTTCTGGTATAGGTACAGCCTCACATTTCCATGGTATTTGCAAATCCAATAGATTTTAATAACATTTTGAGCCTGTTCAGTTTGAAATTCAACCCTTCCCCTCTATTCCTGCAGCTAGATAATTTGTTTCAGTGATAATCAGCTTTTACCTGGAGTTTATACTGAATCCACCACTGCACTCATTTTGTTTGGTTATACTTCTATTTTATACTTCCAGACAGAATGAAAGAGCAATTACATTCCCTTTAGTTTAATAACAGCTGAAACAAAAGAAGCTACCACATAAGAGTGGGCAGGTACTAAATACTACAGTTCAACAAATACCCTCGGTGCTATGAAGTAGGAGAGAGAGGTAGGATGCGGAAGTGAAGAACAGCAGAAGCGTGTTGAGTGCAAATAGAGAAATAGCAGCATGAGGAAAGCAAGAAGAGGGACAGGACGTTAGTGAGACAGTCACCGTGAGCAATGGGGACATGCTTCTGAAGACGTGCTTCTGAAGACCCTCATGGGAAAAGTGGAGAAAGACTTATATCTCATGATAAAGCAACTGCACACTGCTGACCATACAACAGTGTTGAGGGGGATTGGTCTCTATAAACTTTTTCTGCCTATAAACAGGTTTGCATAAAAGATATCTGACTCCACGATTAGTTTCTCCTTATGCAGAGAGCCTTCAAACATTGACTAATTGCTGGGAGCAATCAGACATTACTTTATGCCGCTGTTCTCCAATCCTACTGGGAATCCCCACTGTCTGCACTCTGGCTCTGGAGCCACTTTCTCTTACAGAGGAGTGGCACAGATTTGGTATCGTTCAGATTTTGCAAGAAATTGCAAAACATAACTTCCAATGAAGCATGAGCTTTTAATTTCATAAACACCTTTGGACTTTTCAGCTTTCTCCCCTTTTTGAGTTAGAACATCTGTAGTTTTTATGCACTATGCTACTTACCTTGAAAACTCTCCCAGAACTGGTGTATGAGTTACTACACAAACTTCCTACAATCTTTTTTCCTCACTCTTTACTTTTGCAATAGATCCAAAAGTTTCATTTCCAATGAAACACCTTTTCATCATCAGCTCTTCCATATCAGACACTATTCTGTCAGAGTGCCCCTCTGCTGCCATCTGTCACACAGCAACAACATGTAATGGGATATTGGTGGGAAGGTTCAACCTCTACAGCCATACCACCAGCATCCACTTCTGACACTGTGGGCCAACATCATAACATAGGAGGCATCACTTCTGGAGCAGCCCTCATGTTATACCCAGTGCCTCTGTTGTAAACATCAGGGGGGACATTTGGGACAGAAGGAGCTGCTGGCTGCTTTAACTGTGATTGCCACCTTGACTTCAGTGTTTTACCAGTGCTCTGGAAGGTTGTGAGTTTGTACCCTGAGGCACAATGCTGTAATTTTAGCTACACAGTTTTACAGAAGCTTTTCACCATTGCTACTTGATTTTCCAAACTAGTTTTGAGAAAAACGGAATAGAAAAAAGAAAAATAGCTCAGAAAAATTAACCTCAAAATCTCCTTTTTTTCACCTTCCTTCCAATTCCAAGGAATCATTTCACTTTCTATCTTACACTCATTTAAGGAAGGCTTCTTCAAGTATTTTTATATCTACCCCCATCTGACAGCACAGTAATGTGTATTATTTAGAGAAAAGCAAAACTGCACAGAACATAATACAAGGGCCTGTGATGATTTCTTTGTTTCAGAATATAACTGCTTCCGAGTGTTTTCTTTTTTTTGAATGCTATATTAGGATAATGATGCTGGGACAGAACTTAGTGAAAGCTCCAGTAACAAACCTATTATGTAGTCCTCTTCTGAGACTGAATTTAAGCCACAAGCAATAATCTTCGTATGTATTTTAAAATAAAGATAAGCATTTTGAGAAAAATAGAAGCTTATGTACATTTGATATGTACTTTCACTGCCTTCTTTTTATTTCCCACAACCAGGAAAACAAAAAATGAATAATATAATATTAAGTATAGTGTAAGAAATATTTTCACTGAATTGAAAAGCACTAGAAATTATATCAGTGAATTAGCATTTATATGACATCTGTACACCCAGAGTATTTGCTTGAAAACAATTAGCATATGCAGAGTAATACTGGAAGCTCTGAGTGTAAAAATCTCATGGGACACACCACGAAAAAACAGAACAGATGGGCTGCGCACCTAAAGAAAATCAGGTCTCCTCATTTCTAGATGTGCACAGAACAAGTTTTACCAGCAAACATTGCATTCATTTCTGAAGCTGAAAGTCAACCCAAAATACACTAAACGTGGAAGAAGAAATATAAATGAGATTTAGGATCACTTTAGGATTGAGTGGCTACTTAATGAAAGGAAAAAAAATTATTTCCATTGCATTCGAATTTCAGGCAAGTAATGTATACAGTTTATTTACATATTTAACATTAATTTTTCCTGAATTACAAAATAAATTTTTACTGATAGAGGCATGCAGATTTTATATTGCAAAAAATAATAAAAATCATTGTCAACAAATTCTTTTGGGACTGCTTGTCTCCATAGATATAAAATTCCTTCTTAAAATATTCATACCACACAATTAAAAAATCACTTAGGCTGGAGGACACTCCTGGAGGTCACCTTGTCCAATTACCCTGCTCAAAGCAGGTTGCCCAGGCCAGGATCCACTCAGATTTTGAGTATCTTCAAAGAGGGAGACCCCACAGCCTCTAGCCAACATGTGCCAGGGCTCCATCACCCACATTATACAGGAGTGCTCCTGGTTTTCAGAGGGGGCCTCTGTGTTCCAGTTTGTGCTTGCAGCCTCTGGCCCTGGCACAGAGAATTGTCTGGTTTCCTCATCTTTATCACCTCTGTTAGCTATCTATACACATCCATAAGATCCCCCTGAACTCTCTCTTCTCCAGGCTGAGCAGTCCCAGCTATCTCCATCTCTCCTTGTCTGACATGCCAGTCCTTTCATCATCTTTCTGGCCCCATGGGCACATGGTCTTCTAGCCCATAGGAGGTATACAGTCATCAAGGAGCCGTACCACCAAGTAAAAAAGCTGCAAGAGGAGTTGAACAGATCTTGTAGCATCAGAGAGGATGAGAAAGATCAAATTGATCTTCCCTAAACTCTGCAGCTTCAGGAGACTGAACTTTCAACTGCATTGTAAACAGAGTTTGCACCTATCAAGTTTGAAAGTGGAATTCCCTACCACAATGAAGGCTGCAACATGGTGACTTCTCATACTTGAAGGAAGGCTTCTACTTCTCCTCATGGCGTACAGTTACAAAATAGGTCCACTGCCCTTGTAACTGGTGATGAGCAGGGAACATTGTCAAATGGAATATCTCTGGTGGTTGAACCCAAGCCACTTGTGACTGTTACAATAGAGCAATAGTGAGCAGAAGACACTAATGTGAGGGGCAAAAGTGCCCATCTGCTGTTATGATGTGTCATCCAGGGAGATTTACTTCTTGCTGAGCACTCACATTTTGGATCTTGCACAGTGTGTGCCCAGGCTTGTTTGGCCTTCTGTCTACTACTCCCTGTCCTCTTCTGCATGGGCAAAAATGATACTGCCAGAGGTGATATGGAAATTATTGAGCATAGGTAAAGGGGAAAAGTTCAAGGGCATGGAGGCTAAGATGGTGTTCTCCTCGATCCTTTTGATGAGGGGGAAGGCTCTTTGGAGGACACAATGGATCTTGTGGGTTAATAACTGTTCTGTTGGTGGTGGCAGCAGGGTTTTGTATTTTATGACCACAGCTACTTGGAAGGATCCATTTGACCAAATGAGGAAAAGGTAACTTTGTCAGTAGGCTGGCCAACATGGTAGGGAGAATTTTAAATTGGAAATAATGGAAGAGAATGATTTGTCAGAAACCACGAACAAGGAAGGACTGCTCTGGGGCATGAAAGCTGAATGCAGCCTTTTCTGCATTGGCCATGGGATGGTGGCCTTCAGGATGCAAAGAGGAGAAAGCAGGGTTAAAAAAAAAAAAAAAAAAAAAATCAAGACCACAGCCCTGGACTTCAGGAGGGCAAACATCAACATCTTTAGAAATACGCTTGAAAAAAATTCCACTGCATGCTTCCTTGGAGAGTAGTCCAGGAGAGCTGAGTGATACTCAAGGATCACCACCTCCAGGTTCAAGGAAGGTCCATCCCAACAGGTAGGAAATTCTGCAAAAGTGCCACAAAGGCTGAATTGATAAGCAAGTATTTTCTAACTTAACTGAGACGTAAATTGGAAGTGTACAAGAACTAACAGCAGGGGTAGGTAACCAAGGAAGATTATAGAGTTGCTTTCAAACCTTGCAGGGATTGGATTGAGAAAGCTAAGGTGTCACGGTTTTATAATTTTTGGTTATCAATATTCCACATCATTACATCACGTAGTGCACTGGGAGTTAAAGTGTTCCAGGTCCCTGTCCCCGAAGAGAAGAACTACATTCCCCAGAAGACTGTTTGCTGTGCTGTTATCATTTCCGCTCAGGGAGAACAGATATAAGGCCTTGGTAGGTCATCTGACTGGCTCTTCTTCATCAGGCTCTCCTCCCTGCTGCTCAACCGGACTGCGCATCTCACCTCAGCATTATGGTGAGGCCTATCCAGCTTTTGGACAATCTCTCTCTCTCATTATATTTGATTTATTAGCTTCAATTCTAACTATATTGTATTATAGTGTTATCTTGCATTCTGGTACCATATTTAGTAAATTAGTTTGTTTCTCCTCAGATTGTTGCCACTGTTTTTAAATTATTTTGGGGTCCCGTTTCCCTTTTCCAGAGGCGCAGATTTTGTGAAATCCCTCCACCCCGCTAGTCACGGAACCGGGCCGAACCAGCCTATAAACCATTGACATAAAGCCAACCTGGAGTTGAATCCAGCAAGGGACATGAAGGGTAGTAAGGAATTCTAGTACACAGACAGCAAAAGTCAGAATAGGGAAAGTGTGGGCTAATTGATAAATGAGGCAAGGGATCTAGCACAAAGGACATGGTATTCAACACCATCTTCGCATCACTGGTTACTACTAAAACTACAGGGCCTTTAGAAATCCCAGGCCCGAGACCAGAATAAAAGCCTGGAACAAGGAAGACTTGTTTGGTGGAGAAGGACAAGGTTAAAGAGCATATAAACAAACTGGATGCAAATGAATTCAAGGGACCTGACAGTGTGTCCTAATTTCTCCTCTAACTTTGTAGTACTGCATGCATCTGCAGTATTACCTATTACATTTGGACTACTTAGTTGAACTGATTGAAGGGAATCAAGATCTCTTCCATCTAACGCATGTTTGCGGAATACTGCAAGATGGATTTCTGTAACGCATCTTTAAAAGTTATAATGAAAACACAATCCAAAAGATTTTTTTTTTTTTTACAGCCGTGTGTGTGATTTAATTACAAAAGAGATCCAGATTGTCATAGCACCTAAACCAAGATTATTTTCTCCCTCTTGCACTGCCACAGAATATTCACACAATATATATAATATTATATTCATATAATATATAATAATATATATATCATATATAATTAATATATAATAATATAACATCTTCTTGGGAAGATGTGTCTGAACAATTCAAGACATTTTTGTCAGAACATATATTCTATAGATCTATTCTAATCTAGCTCCTCATTTTACAGCACTGCTGTTCAAGCTTCACTTTAAGCACATGAATATACTGTGGGAGTACAAGAGACTACTCATTGGTGCAGAGTTAAGTGTGAGTATAAATATTCAAAATGCAAGAACATTTAATTCTGTATTTTAAGTTAGGCATATACAAGAATTAATGACATGAATTGCTTTGCCTGATTTAGGGCCGAGTCTTTGCAAAGCCAAGCCTTAGGACTTAATTTGCAAACAAATCAGTAGACCACCAGAAGGTTTGGGTTCATTATCATCTTTGTGAGGAAACATTTGTTATAGAACAATACACTGATACTGTAGTACAATGCAATGTACTTTTTCCTTGAATAGTTAATCTTTTTCCATCCTTAAACTCAAAAGGAGTTACTCAGAAGCACCTCATTTTGTTGAATGTTCCTTTATATTTACATTTTACCCCTTACAGAAAAACTAGAAAAGTTGTAAAAACTGATTACAAACCTAGCAGTCCATGTCTTTGATTTTGACTGGGTAGGAAAAAAAATCAGTTATTAACCCAGGAAAATCAGTCATTTTCCCCACACAGCTGCTCAAACATGCTGGGGCATTTAGTATGGAAAAAAAAGAGGGGGGAAAAACATTATCACCATTGTAAAGAATTGATTAGAGTTTATTACAAAACTAATTACATTTAATCAATTCACAGTTAACAAGTGCTTTCTTGGGGATTATTATTACCTAATTGTTATTAAAGATCTGACTACAGATGGCATATGCAATTCATTGCTTATTATTACTTTTACAAGCACAGATGGCATAGTATAACCAGTGAGATGAGCAGACAGTGATCTTTTTCTAATAGAATAACAAATGGATGTGCTGACTGATTTTTCTAGTTTTGCTCAAGTGATGCAAAACTACTAATGGACTCAGTTCTCAGATTGTTTTGGCTCAACAGCAATTCCTATAGATTGCACATAGAAACCTGTTCAAGATACATGCAAATTAATGTTACAGACTCAGAATATTTGTGTTATGATGTTTATTCCAGCTCTCCTGAAACTACCCTTCGCATAAGGATCATTTTATCTTGAACTCTGTGAACCCTACTGGCAAAACTTCAGAGGCAAACTATCAATATCATTCATACAAAGAAAGAAGTTAATTAAAGAGCATTTTAAGGCTGTTTAAAAATAGAGCAATAGCACTTTCTTTAGAAAAATAGAAGAAATAAAAAGAAATATTTTTTGTTGGTTCTTGCGTAAGTATCATTTTAAACTAGCAAGAATTGTTTCAGTGAAAGATGAGAAGTTTGTTCAGGAAGAGAAACACAGCATACATGTGAGACATTACCTTCCTTTTTTGGGTCCCTATATGAGTGGGTGGGAGGATGTGTGTGAGATTTTGCTGACTGACTAGTTAGATTAAATTGATCCTAAAAGGAAGGCAAGTGTGCTGTGTTAAGCACAATTTAATTATTTTGGCCAACTCTATCCAGCAATTATGTCTTAGAGTTATAACACTCCTCCAGGTCTCCATCTTTAGTAAGCAAGCCCAACATGTCATTCATGGTTGAATGGAATTACCTAAATAGCTAAAAAAAGTTAGATTATATCTAAAAAGTTAGATTCTTAAGACATAATTATAGTACTCCATGAGTGCTTTCACAGTCAGCAGCTGCACAAAGTTAGAGCATGTTTTCACTACCCAAAATGGGTCATATTTGAAGTGTATTGTTTGCTCTCCTTAAAAATAACCTAATCACATCTCAGAAGCTATCAACATTGCTAAGTGTTATTAGAGAAATGTTATTGGAATACTTCAGTTTTGAAATAGAATGAAAAATGTCCCATTACAGTAGGGATGTTAAGGACAGTTAAGGACAGTAAACATTACATCATTACAAAAATGGATAAAGAAAATGCTGATCCATATACTAAAATTAAAAAATAATCAACTGATAAATAGGTTAAACATGCAAATTAATAACTTTTTTCCAGAAGACATATGTTATAATAGCTATATGCTTAAATTTATGGCAAATAAAAGGACTAAAGGTAACATGTGTCTTAATAATAAGACACACGTAAGCAAGTTCTGCCATTCTATCAATTCTTCCATGCACTGATTGTGTCTCTAATCTAAGCTACAGCTCTACTGTTGAGGAATGGCAATTCTAACAGTTAGGTTTGTTCAAGGACAACATTCTCTATTTTCAGGCACCTTTAAGTCTGATTTAGCATACCCAAGCATCAACAATAACTAAAATATCTATTTTCTCAATAAAGTGCTTAATAACGAGGTCAGACTCTATCCTTATGTATGGTATACTCACAAGGTCAAAAATGATTTAATTACCTTGTCTTATTGAATTACTCCTCAACAACTGAGTTGTGGTAAAAGGCAAAGTGCACACCTTAGAAGAATCCATTTGGTAAGTAAAATCCATTAACTTAAACCACTATGAAATGGTGCATAAGAAAATCACCATCTAGGAGTTGTGGTTGAACTAGTGGTTTGTTCTAATGTGTTTCACTTTGCAACTGCAACAGGCTAAAAGCATATACACAGGTCTTATCACAGCATGGCAGAGAAGTAGCAGCTTGTTTAGCCACAATGACGTAATTGCTTCCATTCTACGGCCACTTCCTTACAAGCTTTCCATTAACTTCAATGACGAAGGGCCTGGTTGTACCTGTCTTATGTTAAAAGGGTACTTTTCAGAATAGACATGCCAGAAAAGCACCCAAGAGTAGCTTATTTCCCTATCAAATCACTTCAATGAGGAGTAAAATAATCTTGCCTTTAAGGCTCTGAAGAATACAGGAAATAACATGGGCTCTTAGGTGAGTGGAAAATGGCAGATATGTCAGGTTGGAAGGATAAGTTAAGGTTTGATGTCAGCAACTAGCAGAGTACACCAGCACTGCTGTTTAGAGTGTCCATCAACATCCTGGTTAACTTTGTAGTGTACCCTCAGTGAATTTAAATTAGAGTATTGCTACCAGAATTAAGAGTAGACTCTGATAAGCTAGAGGACTGGACCAGTGAAAACAGTATAAAATTCAACAGGAAAAGTATCAAGTTTTGCATAGAAGGTGCAATAGTTCTGTACAGTGGTACAGTCTGGCAACCAAGTGATTGAGAAATAGTCCTGCTAAAAGGGACCACAAACAGAATGTGAACCAACAGTTCACTGTCTTGACGAATAAAGCAAATTGCATGCTGAGTTACCTGAGCTTGTGTATAGACAATGAACATTGATCTGCTCCTTTCACACTTTGCTTGCTGCTGCTGAGGTTGCACCATCCATAGTATTTTGTCTTATTTGGGGTCTCCTTTTTGAAGGGAGATGAAACTGAAAAGGATTTAACTGCAGGTTCGTAAGTAAATTTGAGGTATAGCAAACATGATGTAGGAGAGGATGAAGGGTCTTGCCACCTTTAAGCTGTTTAAAAGGTGATCTAAACTCATTGGTTATAACTTACTGAAGGTTAGCTACAAAGTTCAGAGATTATCTACTCCGTAGAGTCACAAAACAAAGAGCAACAGCATCAAGGAACAACTTGGGAGGTTCATCTGAGACATCTGGAAATACTTTCTTGCTAAAGGAGTATTACAGTACTGAAGCAGATTACCTAAAGAACTTGGGAAATACTTGTCATTGGAGAGTTTCCTAACTTGCCTCAACAAAGCTGTGGCTGAACTGACCCCCTGGCAATCCACTTTGAATGCAACTTTGTAGTCAACTGTCTCCCACCCAGCATTTCTGTGGTACAATTCTATGCCTTTGCTTGCTGCTGCTGAGGTTGCATCTGTAACATTCCATGGCTTTATCATGTATCCAGGTATAGGATCTGTGTACAACTCAGGCTAATATTTTGGAGACAAACTACCATTCAATCTCAGTAATACACCCATTTTCAGTATAGAAAGCCTATGGCAACAAATCTTGTCCAATACAAAGTGGCAGAAGATCAACTAGAAGGAATTGGAATAGATAATATACCTCTTGTGAATTTTCTTTCATTTTTTTATTTAAGTTTTACTCTACATTAGGCTTGTTCTGCTCTGACAACAAAGGCGGGAGAGCAAACCCTTCATGAGATTTATGGAATCTAAGGATATTCACTCTCTTTTCAGTATGGATTTCTTTGGATAGGAAAAATTCATTCCTTGATTTTTCTAGAATAATGCTGATATATAATCAAATGCAAATCTCTTGCTCTCAAATAGAAGGCAACTACAGAAGGATTTTAAACGCCACTTTGTTTGGGCTGTATTTGTCTCAGTAAGATATGTTTTTCTTCCCCAGTTCCTGTTCTTTAGACTTAAATTGTGCAGCGTAGATGAAATAATTGAGTTTGTATTTTATCTCTTCTAATAATTTTTGCAAAGTACTTTATTTCTTGCTTTTTCTAGTCTTTGTCATTTACTCACTTTTCTGCTTGGACGTTGCACTGCCTGCTCTTCTCTGCACCTTGTTCAGGATAATGTTAAGTACAAAGGGCCAAACCCTGGCAAGACTTGCTGAGAATGATCATTGCTTCACACAGGCTGGTATGATGACATTGATAGAGAAGAGAAAAAGTGGATCTTCATGCTAATCTTCAGCATGCTCCCCATGATGTGCCATGTTAATTTATCTTTCACTGCTGATGTAAGGAAGACATTGTACAGATGCCATGGATCCCCCTGGCATAGATAACTTTCCTTTCTCTCTGTTTCACTGATGGATTCAGGATCAGGTACCATCACCTAGCTTCTCTGTCCTTCCAGCTGGTTACTACATAGAATCATCATAGAACAGTTTGGGTTGGAAGAGACCTTTATGACCATCTAGTTCCATGCCCCTGCTATAGGCAGGGACAACTCCCACTAAACCAGGTTGCTCAAAGCCCCATCCAAACTGGCCTTAAATGTTTCCAAGGAGAATGCATCTACAGCCTCACTGGGCAACCTGTTCCAGTGTCTCACCACCCTCACAGTAAAGAATTTCTTCCTAGTACCTAGTCTAAATCTACCCTCTTCCAGTTTAAAGCCATTTCTCCTCATCCAGTTCTTACATGCCCTTATAAATAAGTCCCTCCCCAGCTTTCCCATAGGCCTCCTTCAGGTACTCAAGCCAACAAACATGTCCTTTACATTTTCTGTGTTTTGGGAGGATATGGCACACATGACTATGGCTTTTGGTGACCATGAGTCAGAATCAGTGTGATACCCCAACCTTTCCCTGAAGCTATCAACCATCTGGACAAAAGAATGGAAGCAGCAAGTTTCTATAACAGTTCAATTAGAAAAAAAAAAAAACCAAAGTTCAACCTTAGTCAAAACATCAGCCAAAAAGAGTAATTACTGAGCTATAACTACAACCAAAGCTTCAGTGCCATGATCTAGCAGTGGAAACTTCATTGGTGCTTCAGAGGAAAATATTTTCATCCTTGGCAAGATCCCGCAAATAATCTTTTTATTGTTGCAAATGTTGTGGCTCAGGAACAAACCCAGCCTCCATAGAAGTTATAAAGAAAATGCACACTTGTTAGAAAAATATTTCAAATTTTGTGAAGGACTAGAGACAACATGGTATTTATTGGGAAGCAAGCACTCCTCATCAGAGCTATGACGTAAACATTTCAATATTCACATATTATTAGAATGTAAGCCCATCTTTTTCAAGTATTTCTGGAACAAAAGCTCTTTCCCTGTGCAACACAAGATTTCAGCAGTTCAAGGAGAAGTGACCAGAATCCCACTGAAAACTTTTGGGTCTCAAAACCTGATGTAGATTGGTAATCATTAAAGTTTTTAAAAATAGCCATGTAAAATAAAACACCACAGAATATCCCTTTGAAATAGTTTTTCAACATTAAAACTAATGACCTAGAATCCTAGCACATGCACATATTTAACAAGAAACAAAAGAAAGCGCATGGGTATGGCTCCACAGGCAGGCATGGCAAGCAGTTTTATAGGACTGTTTGCTCAGGATTTGTTTTCTTTTAATGAATTTGCTTCAGCTGTGCTTTTTCTCCCTTTGTATTCATTTTCAAAAAAAAAGTGGGGGTTGTTATCATGCATCTTGGGGTGGAAGCTGCCAGAGTAAGTATCACCAAAACTACTTGACACATAAAAGAGTATTTGTGCACTCCTCTAATCTGAGAGCAGAAACAACACCATATGACTTGTCTGACCAGTCACAACTAATCAACACAACTAGAAAAACAAATATCAGACATTGCATAAATACAGAAAACTGATCACAAGCAGTCTCAGCATTACTGTTGCATAACAAGTACTTACGAGCTGCTTGTGGATTGATCATAAGCAATAGGAAAGAAAGAGGCTTGTGAGAAACATTGTTAGTTTATTTCTGTTTTCTTTCATTTTCAGCATTTACACTTAAATAAAAACTGCTCCCTTCTTGAGGTCTCCTCCATCTGCAAAATAATAATTCTAAAATAAGCTCCACACTAAGTGTTCCATTTCATTTTGCTACAGTGCTCCTTGCATTGGAAGTCACCTAGCCCTAACTAGTCCAACTTTTCTCAAGCTCTGTTTTTCAGTGTAACTGTGAATCCACAGTACATGTGAGTCAATACACCAGACTTGGTGCAATGTCCAGAATTATAACATAGCTGCAGCTTTGCTACAGTTAGTGCCAGAAATTCCCTTTTGAAAAAAGTGGATTCTCATGAGCAGTCTAAAACCTACGTGTTACTTAAGTCTTCCTCCAGGACATTGAAGGTGAGAATAGAAAAATAAAGAGACTATCTGAAAAAGACCAATAACATATGGAAACAGTGTTTTGTTTGATTTTAATGTCTTACAGCTTTTCTTCTCCTTTCTTGGTTGCACTTCAATTTGATTTTCTGTATGGAGATTATGCTACTATGCTTATTGTTCCTAAAATGGTTTCACATATTGAGTATTTACTTCGTGCTCGGCCTCAGCTGCTCCACTGGGGAAATATACCTGAAGACAATTTTCTCATATATTTCTCCCTAAGAGGAAAGTCTTCATAAAAGAAATCTAATACTAACACCTAAGAAGCAGATGCTCACATCAGAATAGAACTGCCCTTTTCTTGGGGTCTCCTTCCCTTTGAAGGAGACATATCACATATAGCTTGGGAACTGAGGATCTGCACGTTTTAGGAAGAAGACGGAAGGTCTACAGAAAATCTCCTTCATGGGGGTTGCGGCACTGGAGCTAACTGTTCAGCAGAGGGGGGCACTTGATATCTCCACCTTTCTCCAAGGTCTATAAGAAGTATTTTATAGCACTCCTGACTCTCTTCCAAGAAGGGAAGAAAATACCAAGGCAAGAAATCAAGCGGTTGTTGCTTTTACACATGCAAGTTGCTGATTCAGAGCTTTTTGCAGTCCAGGGAACTGTCATTAATGATAATGGGCCACTGACATTTAATATGACTTCTTTCTGCTTCCACATCTTTATACTCTCAAAGCAAGTTGGTCAACTTGCAGTTTCCTATGTTTCAGGAACAAGTAACTCAGGCTCCTCAGTGTCTCCAGCAGCTGAAGGAAGCTGACAACCAACTCAGAGGAGGACCAGAACATCAGGAGACAGGGATCAGAATGTGAAAGCTGGCCTTCCAGCACCTTATTTCTCTGAGGACATGTGCATTGCTTACAGCAAGGAATTCACTTAAGTGTTTGGCTTTTATAGACATCACCATTAATGAACATTCCCTCTACAGCCACCTGGGATTCAAGATCTAGATATCCCTGTACATGGGTTTCATTATGTGCACAGTCGGATAGACAAGTTCAGGTCTTGCCTAACAACTCTAACACTAACTAATGAAAAAAAAACAAGTCCTTTGAGTTGAAAGCAAGAGTACTCATTCACACTTGGGATAAAATGCTGGTAAGAGCACTCAGCAATAGAAAGCTTCGGAGTCTGAAAATTAAAACCTGTGTTTTCTATTTACAATAAACAGCAAGCTACAGAGCAAGTGAGAAAATATATACAGCCAAAACCATGAAGGTAATGAAGTTATTTGGTAGAAACCTTCAGTTAGGCATAAAGCTGAATGCTTAATGCTGTATTTACACTTGCATTATCTTGATTTGTTAATTGATATAACTTCAGTAAATAAATACTGACATGCAGACTCATTTGTATTGAATAGTTATATACTATCTGTTTTCTTAAAATATTTCTTTAGACCTTGAAGTTTATCTAAAATGTTTAAACTCTGACAATGTTATTTAAGTAGAATACAAATGACATTGGTTTTAGCTTAATTGTTTAGAAGTTGTGTAAAAATTGTTCTACTTACAGATCTGGTATTGAAGCATTATATATTAAAATACCAAGAGTGCATTTTAAAGGAAGTAAGGCATTTAATTTTGAGATAGCTACTTTAGATTTCTTAAAGAGGTTTTTTGTTCAGTGTAAATCAGCATGCAAACAATAATCTGTCTTTCTTTTTGTACCTTTATTAGTATTTCCTTTGCTAGAGCTCATTCAATATTTGCAGTCTCACTTGTTTCACAGGTTTCAGTTTGATAAACCATTTTGTTGGCAAAAATCTTTGTTGAAGATACTGGAAAGTGAACTGAAACCATCTTATTCTTTCTCCCTGCCTAACATGGCCCTAAGATCTTAAAAGAGAAGCAGAAAAAGCGTGGTCAATATTAATATCGCAGTCCCAGTGAGCCAGGGTAAACACAGTGAAAAGATCAGACATACAAGGTGCTATTTTCGCATACCAAGTGTCCACAGCAGAACCACACTTCAGCAGTTTTAAAGAAAGCATTTACAATAACTTCGAAATGCAAACTTGAATCACAGAACAGTCTGTACATTGAAAGACATCCATCTAAAGAACAATGAGTTGGTGTTCTATTTCTGAAAAATATGAACAAATGAATGGCACCATAATGCATTTGTAACAAGTAACAACTAGTTCTAGGGATAATTGCTAAGGGTTTGTTTACCAAAATCAGTTTACTGAATACATTTTGAAACTGGCTATTAACACCACTATTACATATGTATCACCTATAAAAAGGTTGGCAACTGTGACTTATGTTCACACATCATTGGGGAAAAAAAAGCAAGTAAAAAAAATTATTTTTTCATTCAAAAGTTTTAAATGTTAAAAAAAACCTGACTATTCCTGTGATGATTTTTGTCTGTTATTTCAGGGAACTCAGTTGTGCAGTCAAAAGCATCTTGGATTTGAAAAAAGAAGGGTGCATGTTACACAGAGCACTAGGACAGAGAAGCTTCCAATGTCTGTTCACTCCATCATAAAATACACATTGCTGCAGCAGTAATTGATTTTCCCTCACATACCAAGTGGTTTTGCACTTCATTATGAAGAAGGTATTGCTCTCACTAAAAGCCAACACGCATTTCTAAAATACACCTAACTCTATAGAAGCCAGCACAAGACATAGCTTTCTAATGTTAGTAAGCCTCTTCCCTGTATGCCTAATAGCACAATGTGCACTGTAAAAGACTGGGATCTCTAACAGAGAAAGATCAGTGAAAACAGGTAAGTCCTCCCAGGAACACAAGGCACTTACTACACTAGGGAACATGTATTCAGGTTTCAGAATGGCAACAACAAAAAACTAAGAGGAAAACATTTTGCATCCCATTTTGAATAAGAGCAAGAGATGCTATTCATGTGTTAGTCAAATAGACATTTGATAAAGTACAGCATTTGTAATACTACAATGCGACATAAAGTACAGCAACAGTAGCAGGGGAGCACAATCCTAGACTGCAACAAACAAGAATAAGCTAAAAGGCAGCAACTGCAAACACAGAAACAAATGAAGAAAAAACTGCTTACATTTAGAAGGCCTGCAGAAGGCAAGAATCTCCAGAGAGATACTCTCATCTCCACGCCAACCCTTAAATGAGGTCTGGGAAGGGGTGTATCCTGGCTCCACCCCTTCCAGTTACTCAGGTGCATTGCATGCATCTGAGCTCCCCTGGGTTGGCCCTTCCTTCTCACCAGGTGCTCAATCACTGTTTCAGGCCATGACTTAGCATTTCCACTACAACATTGATAAACCTTAGAAGGGAAGAAGGAAGATGATTCACCATTCCTCTCAATTGCTTTTACTACTCTCATTTCTGTTGTTCCATCTTTGTGCATGATTGAGGCATGGTTCTTGTCATTCCCTCCGTAACTTTTTTGTTCAGTCATTTACATTCCTAACAGATAGCGGTGACATTTGCATGAGCCTAATTGCTGTTGCCTGCAAGACAATGCCCAGAAAGATCCTAGTAGCTCTCAGATGTTACAATCTAATTAGATCCAAATAGGAAGACTTTGGGAACACCCGATTAGCTGCCACTGTATTCATAGATGTGTCTGACTTAGTATGCACCCACATATAGATCTCGCAACTCCCTGTGGGCTAACAGTGCTGAGTTCTCCTCCAGTCAGAAATGTCCCGTTCATACCTGGCATGAAACCCAGGCAGTGAGCAAGATAAGATCCTCTCAGTCAGCCAGAAAGGAGCTCCTCTCTAGGGTTGGTTCGTAGGATGCAGGAGCTTCCTACACATTTTTTTTTTTCTGCTCCACAATAAGAATTTTGTCCTGTGACAGTCTAAATACGGTAAAACTCACTTACTTTATGTATACGTGTTGCTGTACTGTTATCTATTAATCTTTATTTTCCTCCTTAGGATAATTATGCACCTTTATCTTGATATTTTCACTGACTATATTCTAACTACTTGTTAGTGCCAGTAGCCCAATACGTATTTTATTTAATTTGTTGGTTTGAACTATAGCAAGCCTAAGGCAGTATTAATATGCTCCATGTATTAACACATACAACATGACTCTATGGGAAAAAGCCTTTAATGAGCTTAGGGCTTAGCTGCAATACCACTACTTCAAGAAAAAGAAGAACATCCTTTTACTTTGGATAGTTTTTTAATACCTTTTTTCTTTTCCATTCTAAAAGAGAATAACAAAAATGAAAATTGTTACAGAATCATTCACTGAAAACAGTTTGTGTGATAACATGGAGATGAAGTCAGCCTCCAGAGTGGAATAAACAAATCCCCAGGAAGCTAGATTTGACAAACACTAGTAACTTTATAGTTCTTATACTTAATATTAAAGCTTCCTCTATGCGTTATTACCTGAGCCATGTGATACACAGTTTCATAAGTGAGGAAGACTGTGTAGGATAGCAATTTTGTTCTCTCTATCATGAAATATTTGAAATTTCAAAATATTTTCCATTCCACAACAGGATAAAAGCTATAACCTTTTGCCAATTCTCATTTAGGAAACAACATACCGCCTTGAAGAGCATTCACACTGAGATGAAGGCACAAATCACTTCCTTTATTTGGGATGAGTTATCAGCTTTCAGCTTAAAGACCAAAAGGATTGCTCTGAGCACCAAGCTGTGAAATTTTCTTGTCTAGGAAGGCAGCAGATATTCTTCTCTCTTTCCACTGTCACCCCTAGCTTGGACTTTCTCTTTGAAATATTTATGTACATGTAAATATACATTTACATGTGTTTACATATACATTTAAATGTCAACCAGCTGTAAGGAAAAACTTTATGAGAGGTTTCTTTGGCCCTTGTGATCCATTCTTTTGCTTGTCTGTGTGAGGCGATGTTTGTTCTGGGGTGTTTTTGCCAGTGACTGTTGGAGAAGGTATTCTTCATTCAGCAGTATTATTGTTTGCTGTTGTTATTGTTGCATTCATCTTTCTTACACTGTCATCCTGGAAGTTTTCTAGCTAAGGATCTTGGGCATAAACACTCAGATTCAATAAGTCAAAAGAAGAAATGATTTGCATAGGGTAATGATAAGGAGTGGCAGATCCCTACTGAGGAGTGGATTCATTTCTAAGAAAATAAATCTGTTAAATCATGGAGAATTCTGAAAGAGGATTACATTAGGCCATTACACTCACGTTGTCCATCTGAACTATGTAATTACTTTTTTTCCAAAATCTTTATTTCAGTCCTGATGCAAGCAAGCCCTGTAAACAATCACAGAAATAAGCCTCGCTCTTATCCCATACAAATCTATTTGCAATTCAAGGCAATGAGGAAAATTTGACACCTTTTTTACTCTTGTACCTGTTTCTTTCCCACTGTTTTTGCTACATTGAAATGAATGCTAACAATGCAAATGTACAAGCAACATGCTACCACTAAGGGATCAAAAGAGGATATTGGTTATCAAATACAGGGAGCTGATCCTGTGCTCCAGGGAGTCCATGGGGAATCAGTGAGTGTCATGCTGGATGCTGCCACATTTCTTACACTCAGATCTAGTAAAGGTAAAATCTTATGGAAGCATTTAAATACTAACAAAAAAATAAATAAACACTAATAAAGTCAGTGTGACTTCTCAGCTTGGCACAATATATCTTTCCACCACTCTATCTGGACCTAATCTTTTTTTCCTCTGGTGAAAACATATTGCTCCCCAACCTCCCTGCTCTTCTGTTTCTCTGAACCATATTTGTAATATTTTTATATTCTGTGATATTTGGGGATAGATTTTTTACTAACGCAAATGTCCAAACATAGCTGTGTGATGTGTTTAAAAATTCAGCGTGACATCTATTAATGGATCGGTAGTTGGGCAAATTAAACTTCCATAAAGTGAGATTCAAAAATAATACCTCAAAGTAATCACACACCAAAACAGGCCACAAGCAAAAAAAAAAAAAGAATTATAGATTATTGTCTTTATTTTCAGAAAAAGGAAGGAGGAGGGAAGAGAAGACCATGGAAAAGGGTCATGGTTTCACAGCAGAAATATATTTTCGGCTTTGGATCCAAGCTGATAATAATGTGAAGCCAAGCCAATTAAGAAACTTCACTTTGAAAAGCTGTTTCAAAATGGTTTTGGTTCCTCTTACTTCCCATATGTGTAGGTAACTGTGGGGTTATTTGAATTCTTAATATCATTCAAAATCACCATTTTCCATTTGTTGAACGTATGTGAAAATTCTCAGAGGACACTCACTGAGGATAGCATAACATTGCAGCACTTTTTTTGTGCTAGGGGCTGGCTTGTGAGTGATTTCACACAAGCCCTCAGTTTTATATATACACACATATATATATAAATGAAGAACTGACCTTTTGCTGATTGTTTCCCAGTTAACAGTCAGCATCTGAGGTGGGCCAGAAGCCAATTGTGTGCTGGATGGAAGATGTCATGCAACTGAGAATAAATACATGTTATGTTGCACAACACTACAGTTACTTTATCTTCAGTGGAAATAAAGAATACAGGGAGTGGACTATTTCTTAATTAAAAACACATCTTCGACAGGAATTATGGTTCCTATACACCTGATATGCAATGTATCCCACAGAGTCTGGTACGCTACAGGGTTGATTTGGTCCCATTAATTTAACTGATAGTAAACATTGTATCAATGGCAGAATTTCTACAGATGTGTCCCCTTATTACAAGCTAGATTCTGGATAATTTTTCTTTCCTAGTTCATATTTCTTTATATTTTTGTCCACTTGGATATATAATTTAGCAAGTTTGATTATTTATTTATTTTCTATTTTTCTAGTGTTTTAGTGTACCTTTATATTACTTTCAGATTAATTGCACAGCGTTCTGGAAGACACCTTGTTTATATACACAGTGAAAACACTTAGTTTTTCACATTCACTTATATTTGACATTTCTTTCAATATGACCTTTATGAAGTGCAGGGGAATCATTTAGAGAAGCATCTTAAAGAGAACAGATTGACATTTCCAGAAGGGAATTCATGAGTTCAGAATTTTTTCTTTTTATCAGCTCTTCCAGGCATGTGTCTTTTTAAGAGCCACACCTAAAGAATGGCATGCAAATTGAACTAGATTACTGATATCTACAAAAAACATCACCTTTGGCAGCCTTGGATCCTCCAATTGCCACACAGAGGTGGTGAAGCAAATGAAAACCACATTTTCTTGCGTATCTCACTTGTAATAGGATTTATTTGAACTAGTTGCAGACACTGAACAAGACTTTGCCTCTGTCTCCTGTTTCAGTCCATTTGATTTGGTGCCATTTTCCAAGAAAGGAAGAAGAGATTTGGTGAATGGGAAACATGAAGAAATTTTCTTTGATCTGCACAGGAATGCAATATGTTCCTGCATTCATAGAACAAACTGATGAAGTTTCTGATAGTGGAAAGTCAGAGTATTTTCCTATATATCTGCCTACAACTTCAGCTGATACAGTTAGAATAGTAAATAAAGAAAATCAAAAGGTCAGCCTTAAGAAAATAAAAAAAAATCCTTCATCATCTCTCAAGATGACCTTTCTCATTAGCAATCACAAGAAATGAGGACAAAACATTACAAAATGCCTACATAAGTACAATATGATGTCTACCAAAGCAATCACTTTGCTTTATGTGATCGGAACAGTTGCTTACAATGTCCAGTTTAGTAATCAGGGCAGTTACAGATTGATGGTAACATCAGTAATGTTAATGGCAAGATAATAATAAAAAGCAATTAAATAGAGTGTTGCAAACTGTGAAATTCATCACATGGATGTGTTCAGAACAATTCCTAAGTATCAAGAGCACACACGTGCTGAAAATGCCCTAGATCTCATAATTTGTTTACCATTATAGGAGAAATATACATCCCATCTTGAAAACTGTAAAAGTTCACAGTTTTTGTTATTAATGTCACTCATTCCTGCTGCATAGAAAAGTGAAGGGGGAGGGACTGTTGTTGTGTTTGTTTCTATTTGAATTTCTATCCACTTTTTAAAAATCTGCCTTTTCATAGTTCTTCATGCCTGATAGGAGAATATATGTGTTACTGATCGACAATTTATTTAGTTGCCCTTTTTTTGTTTGTTTGTTATCAAAAATATTTATTGAGCTAAAGAGTACTGAAATACTGAAATCTATGAATCAATGTCCAGCAAGTTAGTTTTACATCCACAAGTCTATGGGTCCTGCTGAGATGCATCCCAGAGTCCTGAGGGAATTGGCTGATGTTGTTGCCAGGCCACTTTTGACAATATTTGAAAAGTCATGGCAGTCAGGTGAAATCTCTGGTGACTGGAAAATAAGCAACATCACACCTATTTTTAAGAAGAGTGAAAAGGTTAACCCCAGGAACTACCAACCTCTCTGTCTCGCCTCTGTGCCAGGGAAGATCATGGAACCTAGCTGTGGATGTCCCTGCTCATTGCAGGGGAGTTGGACTAGATGACCTTTAAAGGTCCCTTCCAACTCAAAGGATTCTATGATCCTAAGATCCCTTAAAATAATAAATGAATAAAATTAAATTAGTAGAAGTATTTAAAATTATTAATAATAATACTAACAAAATAATGTATCATGCTATTATATTAATATTTAATAATAATTTTGTTATTTAAAATTATATTATTAATTACAAAATTAATCCTCAGTAAAGTCCAGGCAAAATTTACTTTTGATCTTTACAACAATTTTGAGCACATTGTCCTAACTCTAGCTTGACTATTCAGAAAACCATCTGTGTGTGTGCATAGAGAAATATTTTTATGTAAGATTGATTACACATGCACGTATATATGCATGTACATATACTCATTTGTGCATACACACCATGCAATCTATGTTTTTGTGAATGATTTTCATCAAACAATACTTCGTAGAGTGGTAGAAAGTATTATATGAGCACCAACCATCTATTAATTAGTAATTTTTCAGAAGTTTCAGTTTTTCACACACAAGTGTTTTCATAAAGTAACATTCTAAAGCACATAAAATAATAATATTCAGAGTTTATGCACTGAGTGGGATATTTTTCAGATAATTTACCACCCTAGTTCTAGAGCAGTCTGAAACACTCACTTAAGGGCCAACATAATTTTGTTTGAACTTTTCTTAAATGAGTAGTGCAGATGCCATGAATTGCCTCCAAAGCCAAGCAAATCTCTTGAGCCTCCATTTTATAGTCATCCTTTTTTTTTCTCTGTACTAACATTATGATCTCTTTCAGCATTTCCTTTCTGCAAAACTGAATTATCATGTTCTTCTACATCAAATCTACTCACAAAATCTTGATACAGTCTCTAAATGTCTTTCTTTTCTTTTTTTTCTTTCCATTAGTTCTTATCATCTCCATTCATTTTATTTCTGAATAGAGTTTAGTCTCACCAACTTCTTTAACAATTGTACTGGGTCTGGCTGGGATGTAGTTAACTTTCATCCTAGCGGACAAAATACTGCTGTGCTTTGCCTTCTGGGCTAAAACAGTGTTGGGAACTCCCTGAAGTTTTGCCTATAGCTGAATATTGCTGACATAGAACCAAGGCTTCATCTCTTCCCCCAGCCCTCTCTAAAGCAAGTAGGCTGGGGCTGGGCAAAAGACAGGGGTGGACACCACTGGGATGGGGGACCTACGCTGACCAAAGAGATATTCCAGAACCAGTGACATCATGCTCAGCAACAAAAGTTTAGGGAAAGGAGGAGGAAGGGAAGATGTGTGTGGTGATAGCTTTTGCCTTCCCAAGCAGCCATTGCAAGTCCCTGAATTGCAGACAGTGGTTGGGTAGCTGCCTGCTGATGGGAAGGAGTGAGTGAATTTCTTATTGTGTTTGATTTGTAGGCACAGCTTTTGCTTTCCGTGTCAAACTGACATTACCTCAATCCATAAGCCTTCTTGCCTTTCTTCTATTTTCTCTCCATCAGGTGGGAGAGGGGAGTAGTTGGTGGCTGGCTGGCTGGTGGTGGGGTCAACTCACCACAGCCCTAATTCCAGCTCTTTGTATGGAGTCTGGGGAAGTAGAAGTATAGAACACAGACATATGTATTACCTTGTTCCTCAGCTACAAAACATGGGTATCCTTCAATGTATATTTTGATCTGAGAGAAATAAAAAGTATCTTCTGAAGTCACATTTCTATGTCATTTTATGAAGCAAAAAGACTGGAGGCTTACTTTATCATCTTTTTTTCTGAAAAATGTTTCATTAAAAATATGTCTGGTTACACTGGTCTTATCAAAATTAGCTTTTGCAGCCGATGACTGAGCTGGGGCTTATGACTACCGTGACTGTGGCATATCAAAGCTGGTTTTAAAGTTGGCAGCATGCATACACAGTTGCTGTCCAAATCCAGAGTAGGCTGAGGGCAGGTTAACCTCCCGTCTGGTTCACTGATACCCTTGGGTTTATGGGCAGTGTGGGCATCCTGCCCTGAACTTCTCACCAGCACATTTCTATCTCCCTGTACCTGAGCTACTTAGTTTGAAACTGGTTGTAGAATACCTATGCATAGGCATTTCTTATTCAGCACCAAATATACCAGTGATAAAACAAGAATTAAAGAAAAGCAATGCTGACTCAAAATAGACATGTTACAAATGCTTCTCACCTGAACAGATTGTTGCATTTAAATTTCAGAAAAGAAAATGGGATTTTCCTTTTGTTCTAGAAGGTAATGGCATATTGACTGACATAGTCTTAATAATATGTATTCCCACAGTTAATAATTGACTACTGAGATGCAACCAAGTGGAAGCTGTCACATAAACAAAACTGAAATTTGCCTTGTAGAGATGCACAGTCACAAGACTTTTTCCTTTTCATATAATCATAGAATAGATTATGTTTGAATGGACTTTAAAGATCTTCCAGCTCCAACTCCTGCCATGGGCAGGGCTGCCCCCACCAGCTCAGGCTGCCCAGGTCCGCATCCAGCCTGGCCTTGAGCACCTCAAGGGATGGGGCACCACAGCTTCTCTGGGCAGCCTTTGCCAGCACTTCACCACCCTCTGAGTAAAGAATTTCCTCCTGAAATCTAACCTAAATCTCCCCTCTTTTAGTTTAAAACCATTCCCCCTTGTCCTGTCACTATCAGACCAAGTTTATAGGCTCCCTTCAAGTACTGGAAGGTTGCAATGAGGCCTACTCAAAGTCTTCTCTTCTCCAGACTGAACAAGCCCAGCTGCCATGCCTGTCTTCATAGGAGAGGTGCTCCAGCCCTCTGCTCATCTTCATGGCCCTTCTCTGGACCCAGTCCAATATTCCTATATCTTTCTTGTGCTGGGGGTAAAAAGGGGTTAGAGAGGCCCCCAGCTTGAACTCAATCACAGCTCATCACCCTCAGATCATTTCATCATCAACTGTTGTTTCAGTTTTGCCAAAGAATCTTATTACTTATTTTCTGTGTGTACTGTACCTATTTTCTTTGTGTGAGTGAATTATACTCACAGGAGAGGGGAAATTAGAGATGTACAAATCTTCCTTTTCTGATGTAGGTGTGGAGATTCCTTTCCTCAAATTCCAAAGCTCATAACTATTTTTGTTTCTTAAGTAAAAAGCAGATGTGATTCCCTCTTCAAACCTTTTCATTAGGTTCTTTCTTCTGAGAATCAAATCCATAATCAACTGACCTGACAGTTTGACTGGGATTTCTCAGTCTGCCAGTAAATTGCCAAATAGATTTGAGAGGTGAGGAGCTCTGAGATACATCATCTTGTTCCTCCTTTTACTGTTGCTCTAAACCCGATGGCACTACTGAATCAACTCTTTATTTCTTGTTCTTTCCTAAACACTGGGATACACGAGGCTGTAAAAAATTAAGTTAATTTTGCCTTCTGTATGTATGAAGGGAGACATTAGTCTGTTTTTACGGATTATGCAGATTGAGATCTCCCAGTTCATTTAGAAAGCACAGATTGTTCTTTACCTTTCAACGAAGGTATCTGAACTGGATTTCGTGTGTATGTTTATTTGGCTTGTATTTAATCTGGCACAGCAACCATTATTCATCTAGAGGTTCTTTTCATCTTTTGTGAAACAAATGGACATTTAGTACTAGTATCAAAGATAAGATCAAACACACAGCTGGCATAAATCACCCTAACTCAGTAGAGTTGCTCAATTACTACGGTCAAGGTTCAGATCTTAAACTCACTGCATGTTTCCTTCTGTACAATGTTAAAAAAAACTTAAAATAGCACATTTCCTTGCTGCCATTCCACAGAAGATGATATAGCTAACCACTATCCACTCTGAAGCAACTAACCATGAATGCTTCTTGACCGTGGCATGGAGTGTCATTGCAGCTGTCTACCTACTAACATGGCACAGAGGTTTTTGGCTGATGGTGTCTGTCCTATGAATTATAAGTTGTCAGTGAGGGTTAGTTTTGAGAAACCTATTGACTTTGATACATTTAACAAGGAATGGCTGTTAAACTGCTTATAGGCTACAGGCTACAGAAAGAAGAACAGGAATCACTGCAGAACAGATCCATTTTTATTTATTTATTTTTTATTTATTTTGTTGGAAAATGGCATCTTGTGATCAATTTCTGTTAACTATATCATTTCTTTTTCCATAGAGGATAGATTAATTAGGTTAGTTTCAACTGTTAAAAGCTCCTTTGTCTAGCTTTGAGCCTTTCTACATGAAAAAATACGTGCATACAGTGTCATGGACAGTAGCAGAAGTCCAATTTGTCCTGCAAACTTTCTCAGTTCATGCCTGGAGAAGAACAAAGAGCCCTGAAAGAGGTTCCTTCTCCCACATGCTTCCGAATTAGGTAAAACAGGCATAAACACTTTCATTGTAATTTGTTTTTAGTTCATAAGGTTTTGCTTCCTCCAAATTGTTCAGTAAAACCTAATATATAAGCAGATTTTTATCTGAGTTCTATGCTTGCAGTTAGAAACAAGGGCTTTATATCCAACTGATCTATATTTAAATGACCGGTGCTTGTCATGTTTATATTCATGCCTTATTTGTGCATTCACATTGTAGTGATAGCTTTAGCATCTTCAAAAGTTGGCAGTAATGTGTATATAGTTTGTGTTTAAACTGGAAAAAAAAATCAGAAATACTTGATAGTTGTAAGTAGTTATTATGTGTACTATTAAATTTATAACTGCAACACTCAGAACTCTTTGTGGGTTAACTGCCTGAACACCTACCCTTCTTTTTGGTAGCTCTTTGCATTGCTCTGACTGGAACATTTATACCTTAAGCACACAGTTGAAGAGTAACTCCAGCATCTCTAGGCTATATTTCAATGACAGCATTTGTTGTACTATAGATGCGCACTGAACTTCTTTTGATGAGTCCTCAGCAGCCCATTTGTAACACTGAAAAGATGAACGAGCAGCTCATTATATTTCCTCTTCCAAAAAAGATGTTTCTGTAGACAGAAAGTCACTTCTAGAAGAGTGAAAATACATAGCAGAAATAGATCTTCATTACAGGTCCTATCTTTGATGATCCTAGCTGGTCTGGTCTTCTCAATGAGACCTCTAGGACACTGTAAAAAGTACTAAATTGTTTTCTCTTTCCATTGATAATTTCAGCCATTTGGAGTCACAGAACTGGAAGAGGCTCATTTTTGATTCATGTATACTCTACTTGACACGGAATGCTCTTCCTTGCCTATGCATTCTGCATTCATGCCAGCTGGGGTTCTGGCTTGTTGAATTCCATATTTTTTGATCCAGCTTGGTCTGCTGGCTGTGTACAGAGTCCTAGCAACAGCAACTGGCATAAACACTTTTTATCTTCTTGCCTGATAATTCAAAACAGGGTAAGCATAATTATAGGTCCATGCTCCTTACTAAAAACTGTTGACTTTCTCTGAGCATGCATTGTAACTTTATGGGCAAAAATATTGCCTGCAGACTTTCAACAGCTATAAAAATCATAGAATCACTCAGGCAGGAAAAGACCTTAAAGATCATCGAGTCCAGCCATGACCTAACCATACTACCCTAACAACTCCCTGCTAAATCATGTCCCCGAGCACCACATCCAAATGTGTTTAAAAACACATCCAGGGATGGTGACTCAACCATCTCCCTGGGGAGCCTATTCCAGTGCTTAACAACCCTTTCTGTAAAGAAGTGTTTCCAAATATCCAACCTAAATCTCCCCTGGCGCAACTTAAGTCCATTTTCCCTTGTCCTGTCATCTGTCACCAGTGAGAAGAGACCAACCCCACTCTCACTGCAATCACCTTTGAGGTATTTGAAGAGAGCAATAAGGTCTTCCCTCAGCCTCCTCTTCCCCAGATTAAACAGCCCCAGTTCCTTCAATCGCTCCTCGTAGGGCATATTCTCCAAGCCTGTCACCAGCCTTGTTGCCCTTCTTTGGACCTGTTCCAGCACCTTGATGTCCTTTCTGTATTGAGGTGCCCAAAACTGAACACAGTACTCGAGGTGAGGCCTCACCAATGCTGAGTACAGGGGCAGGATTACTTCCCTAGTTCTGCTCACCACATCATTCCTGATATAAGCTAGGATGCCATTGGCCCTCTTGGCCACCTGGGCAAATTGCTGGCTCATATTCAGCTGTTTGTCCATCAGTACACCAAGGTCCCTTTCCATCAGGCAACTTTCCAGCCACTCTTTCCCATGCCTGTAGGATTGCCTGGGGTTGTTGTGACCAAAATGCGGGACCTGACACTTGGCCCTATTGAAACGCATATAGTTGACCTTGGCCCATCGATCCAGTCTATCCAGGTCCCTCTGTAGTGCCCTTCTCCCCTCAGGCAGATCAACACTCCCTCCCAACTTGGTGTCGTCTGCAAACTTTCTGAGGGTGCACTCAATCCCCTCATCAAGATCATTAATAAAGATGTTAAATAGAGGCGGCCCCAGTACCAAGCCCTGGGGGACACTGCTTCTGACCGGCTGCCAACTGGATTTAACTCCATTGACCACAACTCTTTGGGCCTGGCCATCCAGCCAATGTTTCACCCAGTGGAGCGTACACCCATCCAAACCGTGGACAGCCAGCTTCTCCACGAGAATGTTGTGGGGGACAGTGTCAAAGGCTTTACTGAAGTCCAGGTAGACCACATCAACAGCCTTACCTTCATCCACTAAGCGGGTCACCTTGCCATTAGAATGAAATCAGGTTTGTCAAACAGGATCTACCATTCGTAAACCCATGTTGACTGAGCCTGATCCCCTGGTTGACCTTTAACTGGTCCATGATGGCTCCCAAGATTATCCGTTCTATAACCTTCCCTGGCACCGAGGTGAGACTGACAGGTCTGTAGCTACCAGGATCATCTTTCCGGACCTTTCTGAAGATGGGCATCACATTTGCTAGTCTCCAGTCCACCGGGACATCCCCGATTAGTCAGGACTGCTGAAGAATGATAGAGAGTGGCTTGACAACCACATCCACCAACACCCTCAGCATTCTAGGGTGCAATCCATCCGGCCCTATGGACTTGTGAGCATCCAGCTTTCGGAGCAGGTCCAAGACTATCTCATCATGGATCATGCAGGGCTTATTCTGTTCCCCATCCCTATCTACCAGCACAGGGGGCTGTGTGTGCAGGGAGTAACAAGTCTTACTATTAAAAACTGAAGCAAAGAAGGCATTAAGTACCTCAGCCTTAACCTGATCCTTGGTCACTGTTTTGCCCTCTGCATCCAACAAGGGATGGAGATTCTCCCTAGCCCTTCTCTTGCTGTTGATGTATTTATAGAAATATTTATTGTTTTCCTTTACCTTAGTGGCCAAGTGGCCACTAACAGGTGGTCCTAAGGGCATTAGCCACTTGAAGGTCTTTGCAATGGATAACTATGTGTTGAAAAACATTTCCTGCTTTCATTTAATTGTTTATGTCTCTTATTTTCAATCTCCAAATCAAAGCTGTGTTAAAAAAAAACAAAACAAAACAAAAAAAAAACAGACACAAGTTTTTGGGTTTTTGTGTGAAGAGTGCATTGCTGCTTGGATGTTTCTTTCTTTTGTTTTGTCTTGTGTTTCCCCCACCCAGCTTGAGAGAGACCACCATTTCAGTTTTTCCTGCTCTTTACCCAATATATTCTGCTTTCCCTTTTTCTCATGGGAGAGAGATGCCAATTGAAGTGGAGTAACATTTAAGAATGGGACTGTGTTTTCCTCCCATTTTTGTGTGCGTCCATGGTACAGCAGATGTAGGCATGCTTCCTGTGAATCTGAAATATGCTTATTAAATGGAAGTAAATTTTTTGATACTTCAAGCTGTGCTTTTCAGGTTCAATTACGTACACTTATTTGACACATCTGTTACTGCTAGCACCAGGAGTCTACATAATTCTTTCACAGACTGTCACCTCTGTGTAATCTGCGTAAGCCCTGACAGGAATGCTGACCTTGTGCTGCCCTCCTGCATTTGTGCCTGGGCAGGTCCATGGTGACCCTTTACGTTCACATCAAGAGAAATGGAGTGGTAAGAGAATCCAAGACATTTTTGTCCTGCTAACAAATGACCACAAATAAGAAGATTAATTTATTTAAGGAGGAAAATTTTTTCCTAAGATGGAGCGAGACTTTTTTGATACTCATGCCAGGAAACTGTATGGAAAGTTTCATGGCCAAATTCTTTGAGCTGCATTGCGTTCAGATTCCTTCCTAATTATTGTGATGTCAGGAATGTCATATCCAAAAGGTCACTTACATAGTCCTGGAAGCAATGCTTTCTCCCTGTCCTTCTCTCCCTAAGAAACCACAGTAAACTGATCAGGGATCTATTCATATCTTTGCATCTTGTTTGAACACACTGACTGCTTGATTCACATATACTAAATGATCCAATCACTGGAAAACTAAAATAAACCAGAAACAAATGAACTCACACACTAATCAAGGAAGCAAAAACAAAATTCAAAATGGACATCCCAAACAGTATCCTTGACAACTAGAGGTTTAATTCAGCCTGCTGCTATCTGTCCTAGGAATGCAGTATTCTCTCTTTTATATATTCTCTGCCAGCTTCAGATATGTTTCTCTGCTTCAGACAAAACCATCTTTGAGCATCGTGTCAGTCTATTAATGCTTTAGGCAGTCTGCATGGGACTGCAATAGGAGGTTTCCGAGAACTGACGGGAAACGGTTTTATGAAAGATTTAGCCAAAATTGTCAAAATGGTTACTGCCTTTGTAGCTACAGATCTCAGAGAAAACTCATATCTGGACATGAAAGTCATCTTTGTGTTTTCAGAAATTTTTATATGACTAGAACAATATGAGGGGAAAGAAAAAGGCATTTGCTATATGCTTTCCATCCATTTCTTTGATTTGTGAAAAAAGACACTGTACCTTGGGGTTATTCAGTGGTATGAATGGAGGATGTTCGGAATGGCACACCTCCACTGCTGCAGAAATGCCTGAAGAATCTTCAAGATAACTTCCTCAGGTAGTGGCACTGGTCTATTCTGAGCTCACAGACACCTTATCTTCTGGGAGGGGCCCAGATTCATCAGGACCTCAGCAGGACTAGCAACCTCAGATCATGCCCTCGTGCACAGTATTGCCTATGTGAAGCTGTGTGTGAGGTAACCAGCCCTGCTGCAGTAGAACTGACCCCATCTACAACACATGGCTCCCCAAGTGCAGCTGAGAGCAGGTAGATCACCCGTGTGGGTTCTCTAGGAGGCTGGGCAGTGTCACAAGCTGCTAACTGTTGTGCTTGGATCCAGGGTGCTGCACGGGAAAGTAAGAGGTGTGTCATCTCAAGCAGGGGACAGGATGGAGAAAGTGTCTCGTGCTGGGACACTCTTAGCCCTATAAACAGTTGTGCAGGGTAGAGAGTGTACAGCCACTTTACTTTTTTTTTTACGGCTTTAAAATAAGAGTGTTTGACCCATACATCTTACAGGAATGTGGTGTATTACTGTTACTTTAGGACTCCCTTCTACCCTCAGCAATTCTTTCTCTCCCCTTGGCACAGAGTGAAAAACTGGCTGCTCTGGATGTTTGTTAGGAAGGGCACAAGCCGCCTCAGTTGCTGTGCAACATGCCCAGGTACCCAGTCGGTGCCTTGAGCTCCACCTGGGTGTTCACTGGGGGTGGTATTTTGTCCCTGGCTTCCTTATGCTTTTTCTATTAGGCTTCAGAGGAAGAAGAAAATTCAAATTCTAAAAGCTAATACCAGGCTTCCTAACTGTCACCCATGCTCGGAAGTCACATGCACAGCAAAGAAGTGAGCCTTTTTCCTCACCCTTATAAGCTCAAGTGCATCTCAGGAAGGGCAGTGCAGCCTGGGGCAAAGGCCCTTGATCAGCCATGAAGGCCTTCGCCACTCAGGCAGCACCAGGAACGTCCACTGTACAAAAACTTTCGGATATAAAAACTTCTGTGTACAAAGAATTCAGAAACATCAAAAAGTGGTGTAGTTGTGTGCAGAGAGGAAGCTTTACCTTGTTAAGGTAATCTTAAATCATTAAGACTTTTCCCATCTGCGCAAAGAATTGTTTTCATTTTTGTCCAAGTTTGCTTTTCTATTTTTCTTTTCCTTTCCATCCCCTCCCCCACCCCCTCTTTTTTTTTTTTTCTAAGTGCACTAAAATAGCTAAAATAGCTCTCACATTGTTTTGGAACTTGCAGTACTTGTGTTATGCTGTAACTTGACTTAAAAAAGGAAGCTTGATTGGTCCAGGCCTTCAAGGAGCTGGAAAATAAGGACCTATGCTGTGCAGCATACAAAAGAGATCCAGGCTCAGTCCCATAAAGAAAAAACATCTAAACATTTATGTGATTACTAGGAACAGTATATTCTCCTGCACCCATGTGCTTCTGGATGCATTCCAAGATATTAATAGCAATGTGGCAGGGCTGTACATTATATTGTTATTTCCTCCTTGGAGAGAACAGAATGTTAGACTGTGAGAATATGACATGGAAACTATGCGAGTTGGCTGCCCTATTCTACTTTATTTACTCCTTCCTAGATCTTTCTGACTTTGGGGCTTTTGCAGTCACTCTAAAAGAGATTCACTTTTTGCCCATGAAGAAGAACACTGGAATTTCTACGTTGGATCATACTGTGGGCATTAGTCCAGGCTTCTGTCTCTATCTGTCAGAAGCACAACAGACCTGAGGACTCAATAACACGTTAAGCAAAGGCTAAAGCTTAAATTTTGTTACATCTTCAGTTACAGTGGTGACATTCATTGATGCTTGCTGAACTTTTATGTAGACCAAATAGTGGATGTGAGCAGAGTGAGGCTGTGGGTGGTGCATTTCAGCAATGGCGACAGTGATGTGAAAGACAAGCCATGTTCCGGATGGCCATGCGCAGCTGTCACACCACAAAACGAAGAGCATCTTGATCAGCTCATCTGTGCTAATCAGTGGATTACAATCAGGGAACTGTGTACAGAGCTGAATATTGGCTTCAGTGTGTTGGAAATGATGATGGCAATGCTGGAATATCACAAAGTTTGCGCCAGTTGGCTCCCATGAATGCTCACAGGAACAGATAGAACATGTATACAAGTTTGTCAGGATCTATTGAACCAATACAAGCTGAAGGTGGCAGTTTCCTGGTTCACATCATTACCAGTGACAAGATGTGGTGTCTCCACTATGAGCTACAGTCAAAACCACAATCCATAGAATAGCAACATCTGAATTCCCCATCGAAGAAAAAATTCAAGATACAGCCCAAAGTGGGTAAAGTGATGTGAACTCTCTTTTGGGATACGAAAGAGGTGATCCTTCTGGATTTCCTGGATCCTGGACAAACCATCAACTCTGATCAGTACATTGCAATATTTAATAAGCTGAAGGCTCAAACTCACAGAAAAAGGCCAGAGAAGAAGACAACTTTTTTCTTGCAACATGATAACATCAGGCCCCATACCAGTCTGAAGACAGTGAAGCACACTGCCGATCTTGGCTGGGCTGTCCTGCCACACCCACTGTGTAGTCCAGATTTGGGGCCTCCTGACGTCTGCTTGTTTGGGCCAATAAAAGACGGATTGCACGGGCAACATTTTCCTAGCAATGATGCCGTCACAGCAGCTGTGAAACAGCAGTCACCTCTGCTGGTGCAGATTGTTACAAGCATAGCATGCAGGCTCATGTTCATCGCTGATGAAAATGCAGAACTAATCATGGTGATTGTCTTGAAAAACAATGTTCTTTAGTTGAGAATTTGCTCTATCAAGTAGTGTTTTTGTGCTCTTTGTATCTGTTGTAGTTTCCATGGAAATAAATAGGAGGCATTACTTTCAGAGCAACCTACATACATGGTACCTTTCAGTTCTCCATGCAGAGTTCTCTGTGTTAGTTAGCACACAGTAACTCTTTGAAGAGAAGATTCTGTGTTGCCATAAATAAGCAGTTGGATGGCAGTGGAAAGGGAGGATGAAAAGCTTTGCCATATTTCATTCCTCCCTCACACAGAACAGGAACCAACAGCAGCTTCTGTTCTCTGACAATTGTGTGTAATGTTCCCTGTGGGACAAATAAGATGAGGTACGGCTTCCCAAATCATCTGAGAGGACCTGTCTTCCATGGAGGGATTTTGCATCAGATACATACAAGAGGTATAGCCCACCTAGCAGAAAGTCTAAGGCACCAAACTCTACACGGCTGTGCTCACATTGATTTTTGAAGGAGGTGCTTCACTTAACAGAACCCCAGAGGGTTTTGTTTTGGAGTGAGTGAGGTGATTTTCTCCAGAGGAATGAACAGTATTCATTCTGTGTGGGTAACAAGGCTTTGTGAACTGAGCAATTTGAATTACTGGGTAGCACAGATGTCAGCTATGGGCACCTCAGTGTTTTGGGAGTGCCTTAAGACAAGGCCCATGATGTGGGCTGAAGCAGGCTTCTGTGTTTGAAATTTTTGACAGTCATGTCTACATGTACAAAGATTCCCCAGCCCTCTTTACTGGGTCAGTTAATGTAAAGAGGTAAGCGTATCACTTGGGCAGCAATCTGTGAACATTTCCTTTGCAGCTCTGCAGAGGCTTTTGCCTGTCTATGAAGCCTGCATACGGACTGTGGGTGCTCATTGGTTTGCAGTGGCTCACCTCCCATTCTTTTTCCTTCTGACTTTCCTTCATCATTCTAGACCCAAGGGCCTAGTACCAATTGTCAAAGTTAGTCAGAGCAGATGTTAATCTAAAATACCTCTGTTTTGTCTTGGCAATAGAAGATACTCGTTTTCTTTGCATAGCAGAAAGTCCTACAAATACTCAACTTCCACTTTCTGAAAGCAATCAGTTGAGCTTTTTGTTATTTCATTTACTGCCAGCGTGAAATCATCCTGAGAGTCCTACTCCTGATTTATTTGATAAAACAGTGCTTCTGTTTCTTGTAAGACTGTTCTGCTATGCACTCTTTATTTTTCTGCTTGAATGAGAGTTGGATCCAGCTACGCAATTGGAACTGAATTCTCCAATACAGTTTCTCTTTGGATTGAATAATGCTTCAGATTTCTTTGCAGAGACAAGTCAGAGCCAGAAAGCTGAGTTTTGCATTGCTGCTGGAGCAATTCAGATGCTTGCCACAGGGCAGTTTCGAAAATAGCAATAGATGTGCAGGTCTAACTCCATATTAGGTCTGTCTCAGTGTCAGGGGCTGTAGAGCTGACGTGCAGAGCATGAGGGACCTCCCTGGCTCTGAAGCTTTCCAAAACATACTGACAAAGGTGCCCATTGAGAAGATAAACCTCCAAAGGTCACAGTTTGATATGAAAAGAGCTTCATTTCTATAAGCAGGAAAGGGGAGCAAATTCTTACACAGTCTAATAGTGATAGGACAAGGGGGGAATGGCTTTAAACTAAAAGAGAGAAAATTTGGGTCTGTTCAGGTGGAAATTCTTTACTCAGAGGGCGATGTGGCACCGGCACAGGCTGCCCATGGTGTGGGGCTGGGTGGGCTGGGAGGTGCCTTCTGTCCCAATCCACTATATGATTCTATGATTTCCTTCTATACTAAGCAGATTTGTGAAATGCTTGCTGCTACAAGATTTAATGCTGTATGTGGCATTGTGGCGTAAGGCTCATTACATTTTTGCTTTCTTCTGCTTTACTTGTTGAATACAACAACGAATAAGGAAGCCTATATAATGGACAGCAAAACCACTTAATGATGTGTATGGAATCTCAGTTCATTTGGTTTGGAGTCCTTTTGGTTTTGTATTTTATTTTAAATGAAGTGTTGCACTCCAAATACATCAATATTACTCTCTCTCTATATATATATATATTATAAGGAAGATTTTGTCATGGTACCTTCCAGCAAATAAAGAAAGATGCAGTGTCTCAGTCTGACACAGTGAGCTCATCAGGAAGTTACTTGTGGAACAGCAGCTGCAGGGAGTGTTAATCTAGAGAACTGATAAGGAAATAAGATGGACTAACTCACTTTCCTGAAGTGCTTATCTGTCACTTAGGCTCATGCTGAGTATTCTAATAATGTGCAGACCCTCATAGCCAGAATCTGTCACTGGGGTTTCAGAGGAACCAGGGTTTGCATAACCACGGGGGGTATCCTTGCTATGTTTCCTGCTCTTCTCTTGTTTCCAGCCCTCCCTGTGTCTGGAATGCAAACCCTAAACCCCAGGGCAAGGCAGCAGGCGAACCTGCACGAGGAAGGTGGGCAGCAAGTGGTCAGGCAGCAGTACATCCTCACACAGTAATTCAGAGCACACACAATCCGTACAGGAAGACCACGGCTCAGATGTTCAGTGAGGTGAAGAGTAGGATGGAATCTGGTACCTGAGCACCATTTGGGCCTCCTGGAGAGGTCCCTGGGTACTAAAATAGGCTGTTTAGTCAAGATAGACCTCCGCTTATGAGGAGCTCCTCTTTCATGTGACCTGACTGTTCATTAAATGACTCTTTGACGATGGCGCTGATGGCTGAAGTGACCTTCATCTGTACAATTCATGCTCACCAATTCACTACATAGCCCTGTCTAACCTTGGAGGTTCTTTTTAATGGAAGCGGGATAATAACAATCGCGTGACCATTCTGCTGGTTCGCAGAAGTAAATGTGTTTATAAAACTATATGAAATGCATTGTCTGTGATTACTTTTTTATTAAAAAGAATTCAGAGGCAGCTAAATGGGAAGAAGCCAAAAAAGCATATGGAGAAAACAATATCCAAAAAGCCAGGGACGTGCTAGAAAACCAGCAGTCAAATAGGAACAATAACACAAAAATCAATAGGAAAAAAGGCATGTACTGAATCCAATTAAGTTTGCATTGATTATGGGAGAGGAAAACAAAACCACTTTTGATGCATCTCTCTAATATTTGATCCTGAGAATGGTGTTCTTATTTAAAGCACTCTGAGAATCACTTTCCATGATATTCAGCTTTCTCCTCTGAGAACACGCCATGCGCCACATTTGTCATTTGTGCCAGAATGAAGCAAAAACAAGCAGAGAAGCCACTAAAACCAAATTTAAGTTTGAGAAGTAAAAGTATCAAAAGAACAATCAGAAACTGAAAGAATAATAATTATTAGCAGTGAATACAAAAATCACATGTTCAATGTAGGAGCTTAAATTCACATCACACCTAAGGTTTACCCCAAATCTCTAGATAAAATTCTTTAGAGTATACATCAACACTTGGTGTGCAAAGGCATGTCTATATATTCATCTATTACCTTGCTCCCTAACATTTCCAGGTGATCAACTAATTTTACATCAAGAGCAACATCCATCTGCGAACCTGGATCAGACAAGTGGACGAAATGAGGTAGAGAATGAGATAATGTTTAGATTCTTTGGGATTTGGAGCTCTGAATTCCATAAGCAAGATAATTAAAATCTATTTATGAGATAAAACCAATCCAGAGGCATAATGAAAACATCTGTTCTTGCTTTTATGCTATTTTGTTGATTTTGAAGTTTCACTGACTTTATTATCGAAGTGAGGATGGTTTCAGGATTGGAAGTAAAAATTCAGAAATAATGGGTAAATTTCAAAGATATGGTAGTCCAAATCTCTGCAACTTTGGGGAGAGAAAGGCCTGAGAATGCTCTCCTTTTGTGTCCTAATAACTGAGATGTATTCACAAAATATTGTATTAATTTGGGCTGAGATTAACTCACATCTAACATCTAGAAGTGCAGCGTTTAATCTAGCTCAGTTGCCCAATCTCATGGTGATGTGAACAGAAAACATCAGATATGCAAGGCAGGTATCTAAGGAGGTAAAATGAATTGCTTTCTAAATATGTTTGCCTCTCAGCCAATGTAAAAACATGAAGTGCTCATCTTGGCGTTACGCAGTTAAAGTTAAGTGAGAGGAATCAAAGCTTGATATCCGGATCCATGAAGGCATCTGTAATTTCAGTGGGAATACATTGAGAGATCTGGATTTAACATGCTACAGTTCATACACTGTAGTTCTGGGCACTGTGATGAAAAATGTAAATCATGAGAATTTCTTGCAAGATGCACCTGTGAAATACCCTTTCTTTCCAATTCCTTCCTTACTTCCTTCCTTCCTTCCTTCCTTCCTTCCCTCCTTCCTTCCCTCCTTCCTTCCTTCCTTTATTCTTTCTTTCTTTCTTTCTCTCCTTCTTTCTGTCTTTCTTTCTCTCTTTCTCTTTCTTTCTCTCTCTCTCTTTCTAGTCTTCTCACCACAGTAAGATCTCGGTGTGATAACGTGATACTTAAAATGTGTTATAAAGTGGAAAATAAGCAGTCAACTTCTGCAGCCACAGGGAAAGATGGAAGGAAATTAACTTCATTTTCAATACTGAATAATTATTTTAAGCATCAGGAAAACAGTCTAAGTTTTTAGAAGTGTGGAACGGTGGAAAGGGAAACTGAAGTTGTATCAGAATTTCATTTGCTGGCACTGTGTAACAGTAGGTCACCTCACCGTCAGCAAGGACCTACAGACAGTGGATCTTACTGGTCCTGACTGGATGCAGGGAATGAGGACTGGGCTTGCTGACCTCCAACCTCATACTATACAATATTGTGAAAAGCCTTATCCCTTGCCTTAGGAAGAGAGCTGAGCTCGCATAGCATATGTATGCCAAGGTCCAGCTGTCTTTTGTAATTGCTGAGGGAGACTAGAGACTGTCTTGTTCACATGTGCCAAGACTAGAGCAGGGGTGTGCATGAACTGAGGTGTTACTCAACGTATTTGCAAAACATTAAGGTGAAATATTGAAATGGGATTTAAAAAAAAAATGTGAGTAGCTGAGCAGGATCACAGCTTTGTACTCGGGTATCTATGTGCTCCGTGGAAGTCCTGTTTTTGATATGTCCTTTTGGCCCTGCCTGTGTTGTGGGATGTGAAAGTGCCTGCCAGCTTCTGCATGCCTAAAACTGAATCTGAGCACGTACCATCTGCTTTTCCTGCCTGGACGATGGTTTTCAGCCAAAGAATATTAAGGCACACAAGAAGGAAGACAGTGACAGTGAGCTTCAATGATTCCCCTAAATGAGAGTGAGGTCAGGACTGGATGATGTAGAGTGCTACTAAGGACGCAAAGCACAGCCTAAGTGACCCCTCAGGCCATATGAGTAGAGACAACATATTAATTAATTCAGTGCGGTACTGTATTTTCTGCACATCAGTAGTGGATGTTAAGGGAGGGGTATTCTGCCCATTAGTATGGACGTGGCCCATTTGAATCTGGCCCAGGAAGCTACCCAAAATTAAACATGTAGATAAGTAAAGTTTCTGAAGAGGAGAAATGTTTTTAATCAATTTCCATTAGACAGAAATGTGCTATGGATAAGTAGGTGGTAAGCTTTGCTGCCAGGGAATTAATACATCTACTTTATGACCATCAGTTGTTGTCAGTAATGTGTGCTGGTCTGGAAGCCCTTCTTACAAATTGACAGTGACTGGCCAGGCTGAAAGCAGGTGTATCCATTTAAATCTATTCTGACCTTTGGTTCACGGCATACGCTCATGTCATGTCACATTATTTCATCATATCACAAAAGCTAAATGTCATACAGTGTCTCAACTTAACCTAAGATGGCTCATCAGCCCCACTGTTTTCAGATTAGGGATCCCATAACAAATACACACACACACACAAAAACATCATCTCATTGATTATTTTAGCAGATAGCACTCATGTAAGAATCTGAAGACAATATTCAAGCAAGTGAATAGCTACACCACCTAAACAACTCTCTAGGGCTAGCTTGCTGAACATTGTTTCTCTGGATCACTTTGCTGCTGGTTAGTAATTTGTATGAATAATTCCTGTCAATACTCAGAAACACACACCCCTGGAAATCTACTGTTTGAGACTCCCTGAATTATCATCACGTTTGAGGTGAAAGAGCATAGAACCTGAGGGCAGCTGGCTGATGAAATTGTCTTGGCCTTCTGTAGGGTTGTGGGATTGCCCAGCCTACCAGGCTCCTAGCATTCTATCAGCCCATGAGTCAAATCCTATCAATGTAATCAAGCATGCAACTATTTGTAAAGCTTATGTCATCTGAATGAGAAACTGGAGCAATCCCTCGTGACTTAGGGGACCAGCCACGGAAAACCAAGAATGACTGAACATGGAGCTTCGCTGCCTCAGGATATAATTTGTTTAGACAAAACACTAGCAAACAAATGATACCCAAGTTTGGAGAAATTATCATCAGTCCACAGAAAGATCACAGACTGGAAAAGAAGGCAGGCAAAGGATACATTCATCATGTAAGTTGGTTAAGTGACCTCTCCAGGCCTATGCAGACCACATCATGCAATCCTTTGGCAAAAGCTACGTGCAATCAAAAGAGTAAAGGTTAAAGTCGTAAGGACAATTAAGTTGCTGGATGGCTGGGCCTTAAAGGTCATTTTGAATGGAGTTAAATCCAGATGTCAGCCAGTCATAAGTGGTGTTACAGAGGATCAATTTTGTTTAATACCTTTATCAATAATATTGATGAAGGGACTGAGTGTACTTTTGGTAAGTTTTCAGATGATACCAAGTTAGGCAGAAGTGTTAATCTGCTTGAGGCTAGGAAGGCTTTGCAGAGGGATCTGGATAGGCTGGATTGATGGGCTGAGTCCAATTCTGTGACATTCAGCAAGGGTAAATGCCAGGTCCTGCACTTCGGTCATAACAACCCCATGACAAAGTAGGCTTTGGGCTGGAAAACTGCCCAGTTCTGCTGGGAATGCTGGTTGACAGCTGGCTGAACATGAGCCAGCAGTGTGCCCAGGTGGCCAAGAAGGCCAATGACAACCCAGCCCACGTCAGAAACAGTGTGGCCAGCAGGACAAAGGACGTGATTGTCCCTCTGTATGTGACACTGGTGAGACTGCACCTCAAGTACCTTGTTCAGTTTTAGGTCCCTCACTACAAGAAGGATACTGAGTCACTCAAGTGTGTGTAAAGAAGAGCAACAAAGCTGTTGAAAGGACTAGAAAATAAAACACATGAGACTGGCTGAGGAAACTTGGGCTGTTTAGTCTAAGGAAGAGGAGATCTGAGGGGAGACCTCATTGGTCTCTGCAACTTCCTGAAATGAGGTTGCAGTGAGGAGGTTGTTGGCCTCTCTTCACAGCTGGCAAGTGACAGAAAGCAAGGAAACAGTTTCATTGTAGCATCAATAAAGTTTAGATTGCATGTCAAGAAGAATTTCTTCACAGAAAGGATTGTACAATTGTCAAGCATTGTAAAGGGCTGTCCAGGAAGGTGGTGGAGTACCCATTCCTGGAGGTATTTAAGAGTTCTGTGAATGTAGAGCTTAGGGGTGTGGTTTAGCAGAGGACTTGTAGTGTTAGGTGATGTCTGGACAAGATGATCTTGAAGGTCTTTTCCAATCTAAATGATTCTGTGATTCTATGATTTTAAATTGGGCAGACCTGCAGGTGAATGTTTTCAAAGGAAATGCTTCTCAGGGATTTTTCCCATCTTGTCAGTACAGGCAGGTGCAATTCCAATGAGTGTAATTTTGTCAGGCCACATGGCAAAAACATACTAATCCTATCCCCTTCTCTTCCTTCCACTCCATGGTTGATATGTACATATAGAGGGAAGTAACTTGCTGAGGTCTGCCCTTCCTGCCACACTGCATGCTGGAATATTCTCTTTCTTTATACTGTTATACTCACACCTTGCCTACTGTCTCGCGAATGTGATGGGAAGCTAGTGGCTTATGGAATACTGGGGAGCCTTAGACTGCTTGCATGCAGCTTGCCTGTTTGAAAGTCTGGGTGCCATGCGGCATTTGGCAGAAAGGTGCCAAGGAGAAGTAGGTATACAGTAGGAAATGGAATTTAACAAGGGAATGAGGCTTCTGAAGTAGAAACCATAAGGATCAGCTCCATCGCATGCCAGAGCCTGCTGTGTGAAATGCTGAAAATAGTCAATCATCTCTTCTGTCAATGAAACTAAGAGGTTTTGAGGGCTTCTGAAGACTTCTTGGAAATACTTGTCTTCTTTCAAGACTAGATTTGTCCCATCACTCCCTACTTCTGCATCTTTCCACTGAGATGTCTAATATTTTCTAACTAAATCATTAACTGACTTATGCATTTTTACAGGCTCAGTAACTATAGCCCATGGTCATAATAAATGATATATAAAGGGGATTTTTTTGATTAAGAAATGTTTTTCCACACCTGTGTAGAAAATGACCTTCAATGTATAGGCTGTATTTCTTGCTCACCCTGCCACCCCAAGAGCACCACTTCCCTCTATATGCACATAAAAATAATATTAATGATGTACTTGTAATCACATGGCTGCATCTGACCAAATCTCATTCCAGACTTTCCACAAAGGGTCTAATTACACAAGTTTGTGCAGACCTACACTCAGTTGTAATCCTGGGGTCCGCTAGTGTGGCTGGTGGTTTGTTTGAGCATCTACACACCTAAGCAAGTGTGCACAAACAAACGTGATGCAACTTTCAAAAGAAAAGCTTGATTAATATGACTACAGATTGAAACTCTTAAACAGAAATGTCTTTTCTACATAATAGCTGAACATAATTCTGAGCTGCACCTTAATATCGGAAGAAAATATGGTCTCATTTAGGTCTTTTAATTATACAATTTAATGTAAATATATATATTTTTTTCAATCACAGACATTTAAAAAGTAACCAATTCAAAAGGAAGTTATTCACTGATATCCTCATATAAAGGTCTGGGTTGAAGTCTGACATCTGCTCCCCTGGTATACATCTACTGATGATACCTGGATTGCAGGGGAGTAGCTCTGGATTTATACCAATGCCACTGAGAGCTAATTTGGCCTTCTAACTATGTAATTGCTCTTAGTGCAAAAAAACTATTAATCCCTCACAGCAGTCACTGATTGCGACATTTTAACAGTAACAGCCAGCATGATTGAGTATTTTCAGCGCTTAACTGACAGATGGTCATTGTGTTACAAAACAGCCTCCAGTAAATAATGACCAAATCCACATGAGAGATGGAAAATAGTTCTCTATTGTACGATCCTTTTTTGCTGCACATAATGAAGTAAAATGTGCTTTCGACTCCATTTTATACTGATACTAAAGGGCTAAAACTTCCATTTGAATGGAAAGTGCTAAGAAAATGAAAGCCCAAAGGTTCCAAGTAGCTTTTATTTGTTTGCTGGCCTATTTGTTTGCTTCTAACAAACCATCAGGACTTCGTGGTTAATATTCTTCTATCCTTATTTAGTAGCATACAGTTCCCTTAGGGCTCTAATGGAGCTTCTTTTTAAAGATTGCAAGTAAACTTCAGGCAAAAATATGTCTTAATGGTTACAACTTGATAGGACTAAAACTATTTTTCCTCTTAACACGATGAGTGTGAAAGTGCACAGTGGTCTGCGTGCCTAGCAAAGAGATTTCATTCTAACCACACAGCTCAGGACTGTGTACTAACAGTTCATTGCATCAACATCCACAGAGCTGTGAAATTACAAATGTTTATTGCTGTAGAAATCAAGTATGCTACGTTGGAAAAGAATCTGAAGTGCCAAGTGATAAAGATAGATACCTATATATAGATAGATACCAATAGATGCCTCAAAAACCTTATTAGTAGATGCTTTATTGTTACACTAGGAGTAGCATAGTTGGAGTACTTCTTCATGACTGGAAGACTGGAGACAAAGGGGAGAAACCAGTTGTCTTGCACCAGATTATTTTTAAATAAAAGGAGTGTTGCACAGAAGCGGAGAGCCAGCTAAGCCTACCTTACTGCATGCATGCAGACCTACGTTTCTGAAGAACAGTTGCTGTCTTCATTCCTGCTGCAGAAAGTCTCAATGATCCAACTGAGCTGAAGTGAAAAACAGCGAAGCACGACTGCAAGAATGAATACAGCTTTTTTTTTTTTTTAACGTGTTGACTGTTGAGGAGTACAAAAAGTAGCTAAAATGTTTTTTGTCATTAAAAAGAACAGGTGTACATACATAGATGGAAGGAACGGATCTATCAAATAACAATGTTCCTGTCAAAACCAAACTATCCTCCAAAGCTAATTTTTCAGCCCTATCTTACACATTCTACAGCAATTCATGACTTCCACTGAAGCTTTATCAGTGCTGAACGTGATTGCTCAACATTTCGCATTTTCACTTCACTACATTTTTGATGTTTGATGTCCTAAACTGAAAAAGCAAAACATGCAAAGCCACAAGCACCTTCTCAAGAGACATTTTCAGGGCACACTTTGCACACAGTTTACCACTGTTGAGGTCAATGATCAAACTGAAATCAGAAACCTCCGTGTCTCTGAGAGACCCTTTCCAGTTGCAAGTGCTCTGGGGTCATAACCTGCGGGTTTTATATTCCTCTATGTGTTTACATGTGTTTAAATTAGGAATTGTGCTATATTAGGTCCTGTGATTAGAAACAAGAGCAGTTCTTTTATTAGAGGCCACAATGAATTCTCAGAGCTACTCACTTGACCCTGACAAGCTGTGGGAAAGATTTTCTGTGGTGGTTCCCACTTCTTTCTGATAGTGAAGTAGCCTCTTCAAGAAAAACTTATCTCAGCAAAGGTAAGAGACACTCTCATATAGAATACAGAAGAACATTTACGAAAGCAGCAGCATGTCTTTTATCTTCTGCATATGGGACAACATTCAATTCTTAACAAAGTAAACTCTTATGCTACAACTTGTTGACAGTGTGGAATCTGGTGGGGAAATGGCTTCATCACCTGCCAGAGAGCTACTGCAGCTCAGCCCTAGCTAGCAATCTCACAGACATCTCACAGACCTTAACAGCTGAATTACTGCAGAGGTTTACCTTATCATATATTAAAGGTGATAGCTTCTTGGCTAGGTCACAACAGTGCAAAACAGATCTTGTAATAGCAGTAAAGATATGACTCTGGCTCTGGGCAATTACAAGACCTCTTACATTGGCATAATGTAATTTAAGTATTTCACTGTTTGTAATTGAAATATATTAAAAGAAAGGTTTGTTCTTCTAATCAAAGCAATACTGAAAGGTAGAGAGAAAATCACACATTTCCTCTTTTTCAGTTGCCATGGTTTTGCGAAGCTACTTGTACAGTGGTACCTTATATATGTTCTCTGCACCTAAGTGGAGATAAATTTTGCTTTGTCTCCTGACAGAACTTCCATCCACTTTTTATTTCCTTGTATGAAAAGCAGAGGGAGCCATGGGTAGCATTATTTCTACAAGTACATTTCATGCACGTGTTGCAGAGGGAAAGGAGGACATTTCTAACATCATGAAGGTACATAATGAAACAGCCTTTGCAGGCTCTTTGTCAAATTAGAATTGAGATTCCAGGTGTTCCTATAAGAGATTTATTTGTAGGTATACCTATTAAGGATCAGGTTGAACATGCAAAAACAGACACTGAAAAAGACACAAGTGCATGAACACACACACATTCACAAAATATGTATGTGTGATGCCACGATTGTGGCAGTGCAATAGCTTTCAGTCATGATTCTATGATGCAAGCATGATGTGCTCACACCAACTCAGCACCTTACACACTGACTCCATCACCCCACACAGTTGTTTAAATATCTTTTTAAAATGAGGTTTCCCTGCCTGTCTGAAGAGCCTTACTGTCCCAGAGACTGTGGCCACGCTTCTTCTCCACTGAGGGAGAAGAACAACTCTCACTTTCTTTCATCGTGGGTGACACTGCAAAGACAGATGTTCTCTCTTTTGCAGTTGCACAAATCTACTTCCGCAACTGAAGCATTTCTCATGGCTATTACTGCTTTTTGCTGATTTCAGAGCTTTCTGAGGTTCAGATAATATCACTTTGGATTCTGCTCCAGCATTCCGTAAGCTCATTCAAGTTTGGTGCCATCCTTACTTTAACACAAGTGCAAATTATTCACCGTATTAATAATTATTTAGAACAGAAAAGGGTCTCAGACACCTCCTTAGATGAGGTTCTACATGGAATCTCACTTTCTGTCCAGTATGCCAGTGATTACTTTTTGACAACTGGTTTTCAGCCATCTCTTTGTCTACCACAGCAATCCACAGCCCAACTGATGAGGTATGATTTGTGTAGGTTGGGTACAAAGCAGGTAAGCAATTGGCTGGGCCACTGGTCTTAGAGCGTGCAACAAAAACACAATAAGCAATTGGCAGCCAAATAGCAGTGCTCCTCCAAGATTAATAAGGGAGAAAATACTGTCTTTCTCAGTGACATGAAGAATAATGAAATTTGATAGACAATAAATTCTGCATATGTACAGAGATGAGGGAGAGTCAGTACTCCAGAGTGAAGCTCTGGAGCATGGAGTTGCACTTCAGTGGACACAGGCAGACTGTGGAAATGAGCTGGTAGAAACTTAATACAGTTCAAAACAAAATTGCAGCAGAAGGGGCTGAGTGGACGGGAAGCAGACTTGCAGAAAGGACAAGGGGGTTCTTGGAGACAAGAAGTTGAACAAGGTTCAAGAGCATGTCTTCATGCCAAAGAAAGCTGACCCCACACTGGTCTCTAGTAACAGGAGTGCAGCTGTTAGGCTTACAGAATTGATCCTGCAAATGTCCTTCACAACCTAGAATACTGTATTCTAGCCCTTATTTCCTCTCTTTATTTAAAACGTGTGACAGGACAAAAAGTAAAATAACAGTAGCAAAGTTCTCCTTTAATGTTAGTAAGGCTTTTAATGTCATCTTATTAAAGGAGAAAAAGTAGTAGACTGACACAAGGTTTCTGAGAACACCGTATTTGCTTATATTCTAGGTGTTCGTTATATATTTATATATAGCCTAGTATTAGAATGGGAGAAAAATAAAATAATAAAATAAAATAAAATAAAATAAAATAAAATAAAATAAAATAAAATAAAATATCTTACTAGTTTACTAGAAGTCTGGCTTCTTCCCCCATCCTTTCCCCCTCCCCCTTTTCTAATGTTTTCATATTTACCCTTTATGATGTTCCATAACCTCCACAAGTTCTAGCTGGCAATTGCTAATTGTCATCATCATCCCAAGAAGTTACTTTTTCACCCCAAGGAAGTATTTGCCTCCTTCCAGGACATGACTTCTGCCTGGGACTGTTTTTAAGAATACTGACTCTGAAATATGCCCGTACTCTCTCTCAAAGGTGACTGCTTCTCTTAAACACAATATCCTGTGCTTTAGTGGAACACGGAACATGGAGATTTGGTAAATGCTGGAAAAATTTATGGTGCAGTCTCAGAAATTCTCAAACTTTCTGGGAAGATGAAGTCTCTGTTCCCTCCATCTCCTCCCCTATTCAGGGATATGCCCATTATAACACACAGCAGTTCCAGGATGCTGAGGTCCTTTAGACTGAACTGCAGTTCTTCCTCCATGAGAAATGTCAGATGGAGACAGAAATGGAAGCCTAGAACAAGCAGCATGGAAACCCAGCTCTGACCTATACGGCTTTACAGGGACAAGGTGCTTAGATGGCAAGTCTCAGCTCTTACAGAATCCAAATTCTCACCAGATGATATCCGGTAAAGAAAAGTAAGAACCTCTACCTGAGATATCCAATGTAAGGCATTGGTCACCGTGCCTTTTATCAACAGAACAGAATGCCTTTCCCTCACTGAGAAGCTGAGGTCTAGTTGTTGCAACCTCAGAAGACAAGAGAGGGTACATGACAAGCTGAACATAGGAACTGCTCATGTTCAGTAAGGACTCAGTGACTATACAAGATAGCTACTTCTGGGTGTTTGCTTTGATCTTTGATGATGCGGCATCTACCATTTTACTTATTCTAAATCTAAAGCTCAGGGAACCCAGATATTAGCATGGACTTACAAGACACATTTCAAATCTATTTATTCTCATATTAACTTCTTTTTTTTTTCTTAAAAATGATGGGGTTTTTTTTTTTTTTGTTCATTGGTTGGATAATTAATTTGTTTTTTTTTTTTAAATACTAAATTCTTATTACAGATTTTTAGAATTTAGTAAATACAGTCTTCCACAGTTACTAAAATATAATAATGAAAACTATTACATCAGTGATTTTTATTCTAGATACTCTTAACTACACAAACTGATAGGGACCAGATTCACAAGAAATCTAAACATCAGTCTTGCTGAAATCCAGCACCGTACTTTACAGCTTCAGGCTGCTGCTCATAATCACAAGGAAGGTCATAATCTCTGGAGACTTCTAAGCATCTCCGATTGTACTCCACAGAGATCTATCCTACTCTACCCTACCCTACTCTACCCTATCCTATCCTACTCTATCCTGCCCTACCCTGCCCTGCCCCGCCGTGCCCATCCTATTTGTGAGGTTCAGTCTGCTCTGTTAAGAAGGGTTTGCATTAAAACCAGATAAAAAGTGGTTTTAATTCAGAACACCCAGGCGGAACCCTTCCAAAAGGGTGCAAAATCAGCTCTCCTACTTTTTGGAACATTTTCCGGCTCACCACATTATGTTATGTTGACAGGCAGAAGAGCTATAGATTCATAACCATTCATTTCAACTATTTTTTTTAGCATGGACATTCATAGCCAAAGGTTCTTAACCTAGTGGGGTTTGATTTCATCTGGACAGTGAGAAAGCTGTATTCCAATTCCTATTTTCAGAAACATTTAAGTACTTTTATATTAATCAATAATTAGAAAGAGCCTGGAGTACCTTTCTCCCCCTTCCAATCCTGGATGACAGATTCAGCCCTTCTCTTGCTGGAGCCTAATACATATCAAGAGATGACAGGGAAGTAACATATCCATGTAAATGGAGAAGGGTCTGAAGACCAGATTAAAACAGTGGGGGCCCAGGCATTATCCAAGAGCTGTCACATGGGCACTGATACGATGGCAATAAATCTGCGCTTTTCAAATTCTCCCCACTTGTGCTTCTAAGGACCTCAGCAGTTCCCTTGCATCTCAAAACAAATATACATCCATGTGGTCTTCACAGAGAAGAGTGGATTTATGAAGAATGATGCCTGGGAAAAAAAATAAAATGAAATTATGTGTAAACTCAGAGTGCTCTCAGCAAACAGCTCGAGCTGGAAGAGAAAAGGTGAAAACATTTTGAAAATACTGAAATATTCTGTTCCAGTATTTTTAAAGTAAACCGTTTCACTAAAAACAAAAACCTAAAGGCTTTTCTGTCATTTCATGTAATCCCTCCATCTTTTTAATTTTTTTTCTTTTCCAATAGAAAAGTCTGTTTTAAAATTCAGTTACGGTGATAAGAAAGGAAAGATGAAAGGACTAAGAAGGGGATTTACACACATGTGTAAGAACCAAAACAAGCTACTTCTGATCAAACTAAATGCTTCTAGCTAATTCAAAATGGTTTTGTTTATCATACTGAAGAAAAATCCTCAAGAATTATTTTTGATTTGACACGACAACATTTCTTCCTATGACATTCTACAGCAAAGTCTGCACTTCGGCCAGTTTCAGCATGCATCCATGCAGTCAGGAAAGGGGCCAAACCACAGATGGAGAGACAGCCAGCCTTTGCTAATGATCTAATTCTCACAGCCACAATATAAACCAGCACAAGAATTTATTTATTTCTTCTGAAAATGAAAATCCTGAGCACACAGAGAACAGCAAAACTAGAAGAAAAGCATTTCCTTACATGCCCCTGTGTTTTTTTCACATACTCTGAGATATTTATGCTCATGTTAGGTTTTCTTTTTTAAAACCGTGTATTTAGAACACAAAGCCATGAAATGTTTAATACCATTCTGGAAAACGGAGTCATACAAAATGTAATTGCGTGTATTATTTAACAAGTGAATGGCAAAAGTTATTTTAGGTTTCTCGGAGTATTTCAGATATTAGAATCTTTATGGTGATAAGAATAATGTGGCTACTAGGGATCTCAGTACCATAGAGCAGAATGTAAAACTGCAGTGAATACGGCTGCTACAATCACTTTAGAACTATGCTACATTCCATTGTGCTTTCTTAGCAAGTTAATGAAATTCTCTGTCCCACACACAAAGGATCTGCAATGTAATGAAGCTATTAATGAAAATAAGTCAACCTTTTAAAAGGAATAAAAAGGATCACTGGCAAAAAGGGAAGTTTAATTCACTTATTCGACAATCATACTATTGTTGTGTAAACAATACAAAGTTCTAAAAGGATTATCATTTCATGCTGTACACAGATCATTTGTAAAATATCGGTGCGTGTATCTTTCTGGATGTCTAAATCAAGCTTTAAAAAGCAAAGTTCTGCTTATAAACTGCAGTAGGAATGTAACTACAGCAACTAAAATACACCAAGTGCTATTTCAGGAGTAACCAGTAAGATTCACAAGCTTTGAACATTTCTCATGCCAACAGCTGTCGTTTTTAGTTTTTATTTTATTGTGGTTTGATATGGTTTTCAAATTCCCTTGGATTTTATAGTGTAAAACATACCTGATTCTTCTTACGTCGTGCTGAGAGAGAAGCTGATCTGGAATAAGTTTTGTTTGTTTCACATATTAAAAATTAAGCAATAAGGCACAATGTGGAGGAGCGATTATCTGATGATAACCCCAGCTTCCTGAAATTGCTTTATTGCAAATATAAATACCTTTTAGATTGCTCATTGGATATTAAGGGCATTAGTGTGTTCATAGGGTTTAATATTTCCCTTCAGAATATTAAATTCATAAGGCTCTTTTTTTTTTATTTTTTTTTTTTGTCTACGCTATTTTTTAATGTGCAAGAGAGGATTCCATACACTCAAGAAATACTGGGACTGGCTGGTGCGTACTCCACTGGGGAGATTAATTTATAAGTGCTGTACAGTTTGCTAAAACTACTTCTCAACATTTCAAAATGCCAATAGTATATTTTCCCAGCCCTGTAAACACACTTTGATACACAATATAAACTTTAATGGTAGTTTTAAGATACCTCTGAGAGTATGGTTATTTAAGCAATAAGACACAGTAGGGTGTGAATTATGGTGCAATAATTCCCCACCAATTGCATTGTTAGGCACGAGGCCAAAGACCAAGGGACCAGTGAACACACGAGGTGTGAATTATGACATCATAAGTCACACTCTGGAGTGTCTTGCTGCTATTAGAGAAATATTTTAAATGCATTTTAACACAAATACTTTTCCAATGGTGATATATTTTAGATGAATATCTTGAAAAACCCTCCCAAGTCAAAAGTTGGCTGCCGCATACCCTGAAATTAGTAACAAAATCGAAAGAAAAAGGTCTCATCTCTACTGCTGTTGAGTTTGTCATGTTGCTCTGTGATTACATGCTCTAAGGAAGAGCCCCAGAAGATATATTCCTTACACAAGTTGGCTAAAAACAGAACAAAGGCTTTCAGCAGGGGAGGCAGGCTGGGCTCTGCCCTGTGGAGAACCAGACTGCCTGCATCAGGCTCGTACCAGCCTCACCTGGGTACCAGCACTGCTGGAACTGCTGGCAAATCTAGTGACTGCTCTTCCACACTGCTCTATGAGGATGCAATACAGACTTCGGTAGAGCACCACTCCTAAGCTCCTGCAGCTGAGGCTGGTGCCTCTAGCATCATGTGCACAACTCTGTTCAAACTCCAATTGACAAGTGCATTCTCTGCCCTCTGGGCCCTTCCATGTTACAAATGCAGTGATGACAACAGTGCAATCTGGAGATACAAAACCTTACCTTGCACACAGGTGGCTTAGTGACAGGTGGCAAGGTCTTTGCAGTAGCAGGGATCTTGACATGATCTCAGCTGGCTTCTTGGGCAGCTTCTACAGCTTGCCCTAAACATACTCCATGCTGCTCTGGGTTGACTGCCACCAGCTGCCAAGCCAGCCAGTGGGCATTAGAGGTAGCGGCACGACAGAGCTTATGGGAGGGCTATTTGCCCATCAGGGCAGAGATAAGCCTGATGGCACATCTGCACATCTCAGAGCACCAAGGTGCACAGGATGGCTAAGCTAGCTGGGTAGATGCTGTTATGGCTATGTATAGCAATGATGGCCTGGGCAGAGATAGCAACTTGCATCCTGGAAGCTGTGCAGTACCCAGGCCAGGCTAATTAGCTTTCTTGTATCCAATTTGAGCCATTTCATTTTGCTCTCACACAGGGATCTCTGTGTGCCCCTGGTTATCTGAGCAAAAAGGCAGAAACCACAGCTCTTCCAGGCCAAGCCTTGTCCTGTTGTGGTTGTTCAGCAGGTGAGAGCTGTTTCCTGCACAAACCCATACTGGTCCTGTGCTGGGGACATTGACATCAGCTGAAGGCAAGGTTCAGAACCCAGAATCCCTACTTCTCCATCTAGCGTGTAAGAGAGCACTTCTGCAGTTGTAGCTATAAAATTCTGTGCTGGGTGATATCTATCCCTAAGTATCAGAAACCAGTAATTGCGTAATTAATTTAAGAGCTAACCTGTTGTCTCCCTTTCCTTGTCCACTCAACATGTCTGTTTTAATCTCCAGCAAGAGAAGGCACTTAATTCTGCCTACAACTTGATGATACTCCTGGGTACAATTTGAATTCTGCTGCTTCCCCTATAAATAAAAACAAACAAACAAGCATGAGATTGCTTTTTGCCATTCATCCTGCTTGAAGTGCCTTCCAAACACGGCAGAAGAGCCTGTATCTCTGTGCAGGCTGTCTTCCCTTTCCAGCAAATTCCAAACAAGGTGAGCTCCCATTAACAAATCTTGCTTAGATTTTAAACATTTTTACATCCACTTGCAAAATTACAAGCACTTTCTCCTGGACCTGGATAGGAAAGTGGCAAACAGCCAAAAAGAGTGCTTCAAACTGGGTGCACATGCTCCAAGAACTTAAAATACCCTGACAAAATATCTCTGTATACATATCAATTACTGTATACATATCAATTTAGTGGCAAAGCAGTATTTCAAAGGCTGCTAAGCAGTAGCTAACAAGTTTCCAGCAGCATATTTTTCATAAATTAACATTCCTGCTCAGAACCCATGTTCTCCAACAAGTGTGCTTCAATTTCTGAAACCATTTCATTACACAAAATTCAAGGTATAGATGCATCACTGTGCCACTATAAGAGCATAATCCTTATATATACACCCATCTCAATGAAGCCTTCCGGCTTTTAACTGTAAATCACAGACCTATTTTCATACCTCATTATCATTATGTATCTTTCCACTGACACCTGACCTGATGCATAATCAGGTATGAATTTCAAACCGTACTTATAATTTAAATGAGAGTCTCCTTATTTTACAAAACCAGAACGAAATAAGATTTGAGATGTAACCATAGAATTCACAGTTCACCCATTCAGAAACATAAGTCCACAGAAAGAAAGTCATGCTCTCTAATTCTTGAGTGTGAAGACCTTTCAACAACACGTGCAAATAGGAGCTCTTCAAGAATGTTAGGACTGGACTTCAGAAAAGACTTTGCTGGCTCTGAACAAACAACGCAGTGTTGAAACTGGCTGGTATGGTGTTAAAGATGAACTATGAAAGAAAAATGCGAGTGTTGAATTTATTACCTGTATTTTGAAGAAAGAACAACAGCACCAATTGAGTAAAGTTATAAAACACCAGTAATAAACATGTAAATAAACTTCGGGTTTGCAACTCCAATAGAACACAGACATCTACAAAGAAATATATATATGCATATATGCAATATAATAAAACCATTCATTAGGGAACAAGAAACATCATATTTTATACTATATAAAACAGCTGTACAGTGTGCACACAGACTTTCCTGATCTCTCTAAAATGCCTGTCAGTCACTTCTCCCTGCCACCATTTGCTTGACATAGCTTCTTCGTTGTCCACAGGAGAACTCTTAAGTGACTGTTTTGTACCTTTAAATTCTTATAGTGCAGTTTGTCACCTTATATATATATACACACATACATACATATAGATGCACAGATATATGCATATGTGTATATATATGTGTATGAAGAGGGCAAACACACACATACACGCACACATGACAGATCTAAATAGCTTCTCCATCCTGTGCTCTTGAAGGACTGCTTGTAAAAAAAAAACCCTTCACATTCTGTGGAGGGAAGGAAACTTGCTGATTGTGCAGACTGAAGGCATGAGATGGTTTCACTCCTAACTGTCTGCAAACACACACATTCTGATCACATGGTGGTGTCCCATATGCCTGATGATAGTCTGTTGCAGGAGGTATCTTCCACCTTCTTCAGCAGTGTTGGTTTTTTACAAGGGGGTGGAGGAGGGGCTGTGATTCTTTGTTCAGTGTTGTGCAAGATTTGTTGCCAGTCTTCTCTCTCCTCACACAGCTTTCTCCTCCAATCTAGAAGCTCTTGCAGAGCCACACTCTCATTCTCAGAAAGTCTAAGCTGATGAATAACCTGTTAGTGAGAACAATAATAAAAAAGGTTAATTTTCATGCCAAGAGGTGTGAGCCACCTTCCAGCCTGCAGATCACAACCCCATGGAACAGCTTATCCACACATTCTAGTAGGACTATGAACTGAAACACTGAGGCTACCATAGTGTGCCCTGGCTTAGGCTTGTGAGATGGTGAATGGTTGGTGAGTGCTCCCATTCGGATATGTACAATTAAAGAAATAAACAGACGCGTGCATAGAACGCAAGTTCTACACTTTTGCTGAGGGAATACTACAGCTGAAAGGAAGGAGATCAAGCAACACTGTCAATAATTTGAAGAAATCTTCTCCTTCAGAAGGGTTTAAAGCTGTGCTTAACTTGGTTCTACCACCCCCAGTTATCATTATTTACCCTAAAAATAAAGAAGATGAATGAAATTGAGTTGCCTTCCTTCAGTCTCATGTCTGAAAGCCACAGAAGTGAAGTTGTATGAAGCAGCTACCAAAAATGAAATGAATGGCAGAATCATCCTTGCATCAGCAAAGGCTACATGAGCACAATCCTTTGAAATACACAAAATAGATCACAGACTGTGATGAGCAGTCCATATTTCTAATAACTTGGTCTTAAAACTGTTGTCATATAATACCATTATATTCAGAAGACACTCTTTTACACAGAGCAGATAGCTGCTGTAGGAGTAGCAAAGGATTCTCCCCTAAATGTAACTACCCAAGTAACCATAACCAAGATACTGTAACATGTTTTGCTGCTTGAAATTAATAAAGCTACCATTACAGAGATGAATTATCCTGTAATTCAGGATGAATTGGGGATGGGCATTTGTCTTCCTCCAGACTACATGTTATGACTTAAAATGTAGTTTCAGTCAGCCTGAATCTATTTATAAACTTATACTGAAGCAGCCAAAGTTCTGAACTAGATTCATAATCCACCTAGGAGAAGCTGTTCTCTTCCACTCAACTTTTGCAGTGATTATTTATTTTGTACAAGTCAGTTTGAAGGCCTCACACCAGCACCAGGGTTCAGAGGCTTACACAGAGGCTTACAAAGATTTCATACTGCTGCTCCAAATGCATCCTGTGCAAGTCAGACCTTTCACACGTGCCATTGGAGAAGGAAGGAGCCCTTACATGGAGATGCCTGAAGATCTATTAGGAACTTCCTTATTTTTTGGCTGGCTATTACTTAAAAGAGAAATGTATTAACCCATATATTAATGGAAGACACTATAATTTCAAGTACAGTTGCAAATTCCAAATTTAAGAAGAAAAGTGGAAAGTGTTTGATAGATGTCAGTCAAGTATATTTAGGTGTCATCCCAGACAACTACATATCTCTAGGAAATCAAAAACATTTTTTGTTTTTATGTTAACACAAATTGTACCATATTGTACATATTGTAGCATATTCTTTTTTCAGTGTGAGTAGGAAGACTGGAAGACAAACCAAACTTTTCAAATTGAAACAATTGATCAAGAAAGTGAGGCAAGGTAGTTTTATCCTATAGAGCAGGTATATAGTTTGAGAGGCACTGTGGCTGATTTGTATAGATTTTTGTGGGTTGAGATTATGGACATAACCTAGTTTAGAAAACAGATAGATAACTGAATTCAGTTTCACCAATTTAGACACGTCCTTGGTATCTAAACACCAGGCATTTCATGCTTAAGCATGAATTAAGCATGATTCTCAGAGAGACGCTGGAACATAAAAAGTGTATGTTAGACTGTCATCACAAGAGATTCAAATAAAAGTTTCAGAGATAAATAAAGTTGTGCCTAAACACAAGTAGATAAGTAAACTTATAAGAAAATAGACAGTTTGACACTCTGTAGGGGTTAGTGGTTACATTACTGGTGACAAATTTGGACAGCACCACTCTAATAAGCTACAGATAGATAAATTTTTGGTTTTGAAAGATGTACATAAAATAAGCACTTGAATAGAGAGCTCCATCCCTTTTCCAAGAGCCATAAAGCACACAGGTGCAGGGTGAAAAGCGAGTACAATTTGCCTGGGCAAGGCAATTGACAAATGCATCCTATTTATAGCTTACAGGCACTTTACTTTCCTGACCCTCCTTATGCAAGCTGTAAATTAATGCTGTGTCAGCAGTTTCACTATATAGGTCATTTTCCAATATATAGTGGACAAATCCCAGTCCAGTCCTTAAATAAGTGTACATTTTCACTGTATTTTTCAAATGAGGATGGAAAAGTATCTCAAGTCTTAATTCATTATGACTTTGATCTGGTAAATATGCTGGAAAAAGATGATATTTCAATGTGGATGAAAGGTATGCAATGGAAATGTAGTGGTAATGAAATCATAGAATTTGGTTTGAGTTGGAAGGGACCTTTACGATCATTTAGTTCCAACCCCCTCACTATAGGCAGGGACAGCTCCCACTAGACCAGGCTGCTCAAACCCCCATCCAGCCTGGCCTTGAATGCTTCCACAATGAATGCCCTCACAATGGGCAACCTGTTCCAGTGTCTAACCACTCCCACAGAAGAATGTCTTCCTAATATCTAGTCTAAATCTACCCTCTTCTAGTTTAAAGCCATTTCCCCTCATCCTGTTGTTACATGCCCTTATAAAAAGTCCCTCCCTAGCTTTCCTGTAGGACCCTTTCAGGTACTAGAAGGCCACTATAAGGTCCCCTCAGAGCCTTCTCTAGGTTGAAGAGCCCCAGCTCTCTAGGCCTGCCCTGTAGGGGAGGTGCTCCAGCCCTCCGATCATCTTTATGTCCCTCCTCTGGACCCACTCCAACAGCCTGATGTCCTTCTTATACTGGGGGACCCAGAACTGGACACAGTTCTCCAGGTGGAGTCTCATGAGAACAGAGAAGAGGGGCAGAATCACTTCCCTCAACTGCTGGTCACATTTCTCTTGATGCAACTCAGGATATGGTTGTTCTGGGCTACAAGTGCACACTGCTGGCTCACACTGAGTCTTTCATCAACCAACACTCCTAAATTCTTCTCCTCAGGGCTGCTCTCAAGCCATTCTCTGCCCAGCCTACATTTGTGCCTGGGATTGCTCCAACCCAGGTGCAGGACCTCGCACTTGGCCTTGCTGAGCTTCATGAGGTTGGCAAGGTCCCACCTGTCAAGACTGTCCAGGTCCCTGTGGATAGCGTCCCCTTCCACTAGCATGTCAACTGTACCACTCACTTTGGTGTCATCTGCAAACTTGCTGAGGGTGCACTCAATCCCACTGTCCATGTCACCTACAAAGATATTAAATAGCACCAGTCCCAGCACTGATCCCTGAGGAACACCAATCATCACCGGTCTCCACTTGGACATTGAACCATTGTCCACAACTCTCTGAGTGCGACCATCCAGCCAATTCCTTATCCAGTGAGTGCTCCATACATTATATCAATTTTTCACCAATTTGGCAACCAGGATGTTGTGCGAACTGCGTCGAACGTTTTGCACAAGTCCATTTAGACGACATCAGTTGCTCTTCCTTTATGCAGTGACACTGTAACTCTCTCATAAAAGGCCACCAAGTTTGACAGGCACGATTTCCCTGTGGTGAAACCACGTTGGTTACTACCAATCACCTCATCTTTATTTTCCATGTGCCTTAGTTGGGCCTTCAGGAAGATCTGCTTCATGATCTTGTCAGGCACAGAGGTGAGACTGACTGGTCTGTAGTTCCCTGAATCTTCTTTTTATCCTTTCCTGAAAATGGGGGTTATGTTTCCCCTTCTCCAATCAGTGGGAACTTCACCAGACTACCATGACCCTTATCTGCCAGTTTCCTCAGAACCTCTGGATGGGTCTCAATGAGTCCCATAGACTTGTGCACCTTCAGGTTCTTTAGATGGTCTTGAACCTCGTCTTCACTTAGAGTAGCCAGATCTTCCTTCTCCCAGTTCTTACCTTTGCTTTCTGCAAATTGGACAGTGCAGCTAGAGCCCTTGTCGGTGAAGACTGAGGTAAAGAAGTCTTTATGTTCCCCTTTACATCTCTGGCTAAATTTAATTCTGAGTTTCAGCTTTCCTAACCTGATCCCTGGCTCTTCAGACAATTTCTTTGTAGTCCTTCCAAGTAACCCTCTCCTGCTTCCACTCCCTATAGACTTTGTTTTTGCACCAGATAAAGTCCAGGAGCTCCTTGTTGATCCACAGAGGCTTCCTGGCATTCTTGTCCACCCTCCTCTTTCTTGGGATGCACTGCTTCTGGGCTTGGAGGAGACTGAATACTGACCAGCTTTCTTGGCCCTTCTTCCCTCAAGGGCTTTATCCCATGTCACCCTGACAAGCAGTTCCCTGAAGAGGTCAAAATCTGCTCTCCTAAGTCAAGAGTAGCAATCTTGCTGTGCACTCTCTCTGATGCCCTAAGGATCTTGAACTCTCCCATTTTGTGGTCAGTGCAGCCAAGGATGTCCTTGAGCTTCGCATTACTCACCAGCACCTCCTCTTTGGTGAGGACAAGGTTCAGCATAGCACCTTTCCTCGTGGGTTCCTGTACTACTTGGAAGAGGAAGTTATCATCAACACATTCCAGGAACCTCTTTGATTGCTGATGCCCTGCTGTGTTGTCCTTTCAACAGATATCAGGGTGGATGAAGTCCCCCATGTGAAGACTCTCATATCTGTTTATAGAGGGCCTCATCCACTCAGTCTTCCTGGTTGGGTGGCCTGTAGTGCCGAATGTATCGATTAATTTAATTACACCTACTGAATAAGATGGTATCGTTTCTCTTTCTCCATTTGTGACTAGACCTGTGATAAGCTAAAGACTTATTATACATATTCATTATAGAAGATATTTGCTGAATTATTTTACATGAAGAACAATGTAAAACAGCAAGCACTATTTCTTCATTATTACTCTATATCCTGAGCAGGTAATTTGTGAAGGGTGAATGAAGTGTGTAGGAAGTCAGTAATTTAAAAGTGCTAATCTTTTCAATGAACATCGAACAAACAATTTCAACCATTAAGGGATAGAGATAGTACCAACTGTAGACCAGTATTTTCCTACTCAAAATCAATGGTCAAACAGATACAGGCAACACAGCATTTGGGCTAGATCCACAAAAACGTACAGGATACTTAGCATTCAACAGCCCTATCATTTGGAGGAAGCACCTACCCTTTGTTTGGTATGCAGAATCCTTACTAAGCAAACCGCAAAAGCAAAAGTGCCAGAGACAGTGACAAACAAGAGTACTCAGTGTTGCCAAAGCTACTTAATGACGCAGCAAAGCAAGAACCATCCATACTCTCCACTGCAAATATAGCAAGATGAACAAAACCAGCGTTAATGAGCATCTCAGGGAAGAGGGTCCAGGAAGCACTCCTTCTACCTCACAGCCCAAATCTGCACTGCAGAAGAAAGTGATCTCTTTCTTGCACTATGGATTTTTGTTTTCACTGAGTACCAATGGCTCACTTCCAACAGGACAAACATGGAGGGACTTTCCACCACTAACTAGTGATTAGAGCACACACATATATCAGAAGACGTGACTTATTTTAAGTTAAGGAAGAGATTGAGTTCCTGCATTCTGGGAGGGAGCTCAGGACACAAACTACAACAGGCAGACTCGGTGCAAGGAAAAGGAAATTTGGTTCTCATACTTTCTGCTAAGGTGTGAGATCCACGTGTGATAACTGTGCTACAGTAAATCCTTCATGTGAATCCCTTGTGAGCTTAGTGCACAAGAGATAGGAACTTGGACACAGATCGCATTGTGGTCTGCTCATTTAGAGCATGACCAAGTTATATACACTTAAGTCTTCCCAGTCACTGCAAAATGAGTTCCTGAATTGCCTTCTTGGATGCAGGCTTATAAATTCTGCCTAAAGTTCCTCTATAAGGAATTAAAGTGGGCAGTGGATTTCAACTTTGTCTTAGAATCAAGATGAGTAGCTATAAATCCATAAATTATTTTAATTATAGCCTTAGTTCTTAAGCTGGTTAAAAAATACAGAGCATTTTAATTAAGGAAAGTTCAAAGTTTCACATTTTTAAATCATTTGTGACAAAAAGGTACACCAGACAAAAAGATTAACAGGCCCATTTAAACTTAATTTCAGAGTTATTTACAGATTTGGCTGTAGAATCTCAGGAAATTCATTTTGCGTGAAAAGATTAAATGCTACAACTTTACAGAGGATATTTTGTAAGAGTGAGACGTAACACAGAGCTTATATTCTCTACTTGTGTGTCAGATGCAACACCACCTTACTTGTCAAGCTAGGGTAAAAGGTCTCAAAGAGTCTAACAGATTTATTAATTTGCACCAGTATGTTCTTCGATTTACAAAATAATATTTTACTTCATTTAGCTCCTTTCCTAACCAAATGTAGGCTTTATTTTTTCATAAGTATGTGTATTGTAGTCTAATCAGTTTTGGTTTTTTTTGTCATTTGCAATTGCAGTGATTAATCTACTAGAGATTCACCAGATAATGCAAAGAAGCATTTAATTACACTGTTTGATGCTAAAACATATCAGTAGTTTTCTCTGCACAAAACATAGCTCAATGTGTTCTACTGTCCTTTTGTTTTTAGTTGCTTCTGTAAGCTTTAGCAACATATTTGAATATAAACAGAGAAATTCAACAGAAAACAGATTTTTAGTTGCCACACAGTTTTAGGACCCCTGAGACATTTGCAGGAGGTCACTAGTCTCTATTTTCCCTTCAGAGAAATATTGCTAATTATGTTCTTTAATAGATTTTTCAATGCTTGTGCTTCACAGTAACTGTCAATAGATTCTCACAATTAATCACTGCAGCTTTTTTATGTTTCTCTTCCTTTAGTGTTTTACGCTGTTAGCAAAGTTGAAGTCCCATCATGGAATCCACAAGGATTAGTCTATGTGGATAGTGATTTTACCTTTCACAAATTTATTCAGGATCTACAGTAAATTCTGTAATAAATGCAATATGATAATAAATTATTATATCTGCATCTTAGAAATTGAACTATCTTAAAAATACCATATTTTCAATCTTTTCCAGGTTGCAGACTGCCTAAAAATGTAATCAGAACAAATTCCAGCCTGCTACCGATCGTTGACTCGCAGTTATGTTTATCCGAGCCCTTAAAAGTAGTTCACAAATCCCAGTGGGTCTCCTGTGGATCATCAGTTTTAAAGACTGAAGTGATCAGGATGGTCTCACCATTCATTTCACAATTAAAGGCACAATTTCATTCAGCAATTCTAGAAAGAATTATTGCTGTATGCAATTATTAGTGAGGGCAGCACATTCTGATTCAACATGTGATAGGCATGCATCTATTTCATACGGTGTTTGTAGCTCATTTAAATGATTTCAACTTTCTCTGCTTCCCTTTTGCATCTGATAAGCCCCTACACCGACTTCTTCCAAGCATGCAAGTAAAATATTTTTCTTAACTACAGAAAAAACGCTACAACCTCTCAAATTCCTAACCTTTTAGGCACCAAAACAGACATGTTTTGTTTTTATTTCTAAATTACAAAAAAAACATAGATTAGGAAGAGATTTCTCTTCCACCAACTCTTGAATCAAGAAAAAACATCTGTCACTCTACATATTATTTAACAATAAAATATTCATTTGAAGATACAAGAGCAAAGCACGCAGATAAATAAGGGTGTGTTAAAAAACCCAGGCAAGCATTCAACATAAATCAAATCAATATGTAAATTGTGTTTGATTGGGAATCCTGCATTTGCCATGTAAGACGCCAGCAGGGATTAGAGAGCAGCTATGATTAATGAGTTTACATGCCTCTAAATTCCAATTAAAAATCTCCAAATACTAATGTACCGCTGGGATCCAAGCAGATTCATCCAATTGGGGGTGGATGCTGGGACATGCTTTTTTTCTTTTTTTTTCTTTTTCTTTTTTCTTTTTGGAAATGCAAACCCCTGGGACCTAATAACTTGATATATGATATGCAAAGGTAAAATGATCGTTAGTTAACCATTCTCTTAAGCTGCTGATAATTTTCCTTTGTTTTGGAGCAGCATTAATATCTCCAAAAACAAAACTCTCCAAATGGATGGCAAATGGATTTACTGGAAAGGAGAAAATGGCAAAACACACCAATACTGTCTGGTAGAAATTTAGAATTGGTTTGGAGAAGCGATGCCCAGCTTAAATGGAGTTAAACATTAGATCTAACATTAGCATGTATTTGCTTTGTTAAAGTTTCTTATTATACTAAAAGAAAAAACTAGCTTTGGATCAGGTGATATATAAATGACATACCGAAGAAAGTCATAACTTTGTTGATACTTAAAAACTGCAGATAATCTTAAAAGTAACAGATGTATTTAAAATACAGTGGATCACCACAGAAGTCAGGAAGAAATGTTTTCCTTCCTGATAAGCACTTTCCAGTAATCTTGATGTCTGGAGAGACAGATTTCATTTTCTTCCAAGAAATGCTTGAAGTGGGATATTCTGAGGTTAGAGATCGCTTGGGCATAGACATCTTTGATTCCAGCCCTCTGCTATCACAAGGCATTTTGAAAAGTATCAGGCTTTGTAAAAAAGAAAAAAAGAAAGAAAGAAGAAAAAAAAAATCCATTGTTTGCCTTAGCTTGGCTTTTTGAAACGATTTTCCTCAAAAGTTCATCAGTGATTACTGTAACTGCCTCCTGAAGGCTCTTCCTCACAGACTGCTGGAAACTGGGAGGATGAACTCTGAACCTCTCAGACACCCTGAACCGCCTTGCTTTGCCTAGGAAAAGGGAGTTTTGGTCAGGAGAAGAATCCTGGGCTAAATGCACCTTTGGAGTGACTCAGATTTCATATTCTTAATCTGAACACGATTCTATTGCTGGTACAAATTGTCTCATTTTCTCTTATGCTCTTGGATACTCCTGGCTTTTTCTTTTTGTTGTTCTTGCTGTTTTTCTTTCTCTTTATTATTATTTTTCCCCAGGAACACATTTTAGTTTCTTCAGCTCAGTTTTGTACCTTTCCCTCAGTGAAGTAGTAACATGCCTAGAACCACATTCTAGATTAATTAGCCTAATCATCTTTCAGCTTGGAGGTCGTTCCACAATCAGTGACATTATATCTTTGCAAAATAAAGTTGGTATACAAATTCTGAGTAGAGCAGTAGCATAATCTGGCAAAAAAAAACATTGGAAGAAGGTAGGGAATGTTCAATAATACATGATGGCACACATTCCAGGCTCTCTGATTACTTGAGCTGGGAATACAGAAGGACATGTTCAAAACAGGTGGATTTTACTTATTTATTTGGATCTTGTGGGGTTTTATTATTTATTTATTATTATTTGGTTTGGCTGAGTTTATCTCTACACTAGATTTCTGTTATCAACTACAAAATGACACCTTCCTAGACTGACTGAAATTTCAACTTAATACTGAAATATATTGGTTTTTTTTTTTCTCTTAAGCAATATTTCTTTCTCCAGACAGACTGACTATAAACTGCTCTTTAAAGATTTCAGGAGCATCTTCATAATTCAACTCTGATGCTTCAGAAAAAATGATTATGCTCCGGATAGCAACTGTGCCTTTCTGAAGATGAGCTCTGAAAACAAATCACCTATTGCAGATGTCTTCAGAACAGCTGACCCAACAACACTGATTTCCTGCAGTTCTCAAAAATCTCCACAGACAGAATCTCCACTATGTTTCTCACTATGCTTTCAAAGAAATTACAAAAACCATAATTAAGCCCTTTTTCCTAATGTTGTGTATCACCCTATCTTGCAAAAAAAGGCTCCTCTTACAGTCAAATAACATTAGAGGCAAACATCACTTAATTTACAGGCTCTTAGCTGTGCAAATCCCACCTGTCCTACATGCAAATGGCAGTGTGTGAACGAAAGAGAGTGAAGGGCACAGGGATCAACTTCTCTCTCCTACCAGGCACTTAGAACTGTGAACTCACAGGTACTAATCGTGGGGCAGGGGAACACCCTCCCGTTGAACTCATAATTGAAGCAGCTTCTTATGATGACCCATTGGCCATTGTGGAAGCCCAAGCAGAATCACGACATACTTTGGCCAAGCCCCAGAGCTTAAGGAGGGCACAGGGATGTTTAGGAGGATGTTCCCTTCTCCTCAACAGTCACAGTCTTCCAGTAAGGGAAAAGATAACTTACACTTTCCTTTTTGGAGGTCCCAGCAGTCAGAACTAGGACATGCTTGCAGAGGAGGGGAGTGTCTGCCCTCCAAACACCGTTAACACAGCAATATGCATACCTACCAATGAATTTATAATATGTATCACCTCATACTATTTAATATATAAGGTACATATTTTTTGCTTCTAAAAATAAAGCCACACTGTATTATAAGTCCCAATTTTTGTCTGGATTTGTCATTACAAAGAGAATTCTTTGGTATTGCTGTCAAAACAAATGAAGCAAAACACAATTTACAGGCTTACACTGATACAGATTGATGATAAATATGAAACATTCTGTGTCCTCTCTTGGATGTTGTGTGTTTACAAAGGCATTGGTGATTTTGTTATTACACTACACTTGGTTGATTGTGACATTTTTCTTGAAAGATAATCAAAGATTACTTCCAGCTAATAGTCAAACCCAATAGATATTAATAACGAATGCTACAGCCCAATGTTTAGAAAGAAGTGCAACAATAGGCTGGGAGTAGCAACGCATCACATTCTTGTGTATTCATTTTTTTTCAACTTTTGAACAGTCAACAAAAGAAGTGATTGGCAACAAATATTAAATCAAATAGGAACAAAGGCAGCCCTTGAAACTATAATGAATGTGCAGCTCTTTCTGAGAGAAGAGAGTGCTGAAAGCAATGAGATTTCATGAAATAAGAGCTATGGCTTAAGCTGTAATGAAACAATAAATACATTCTTCATGAATATGAAAAGATATTTCCAATTTTTCATTGTCAGGTGTTGGCTCTTATATTACTGCAATCTGCCAACCAGTGCTATGGGGTTTAAACAAAATAGAAGAGATAAGACTGCAGATTTTTTAATATAACAGTAAGTGAAAAAAATCATCATTTTTTATCTTACCTCCTACCTTTTGAGTATGTGACAGATAAAACATGTTTCAGAAGGGGACAACCATTACTAGAATGGCAGCTGCTTGCTTATTTATCTCTTGTTCTGGAAGTACTTCCACAGGATGCTTGAATGCATATGGCACCTGATTTCAAATAAGTCAACTTTCCATCATGAGAAAACTAAGCTGCATAAAGAGACTTTGCATCTGTTAATAAGAACTTTTCTTTATCTGTTGGCTGGGTCTTTAAGACACTATGGCTGTGAACTAACTTATGTAGTAAGCCACCCTATAAATGAAGGTGGATTATTACAATTACTTTTTATTTCAAGGAACATAAATATCACATTGATAGGTGTATGAAGACAAATGTCACATCTGGAACATCAAATACGACTTTCCACTTTATTAATGCCTTAGTGCCTCTCTCTTTTCCCACCACCAACCTGTAGTGTGTACCTATTTACTTCTCACTTCTTTTCTTCACCTTCCTTTTAGTTCTTTTTCCTTCTCCCCGACTCTTCCTTCTTTCCTCTTTCTAAATCCCCTGTTCCATAATATTACTTATTATTCTCAGTCATTTTATACTTCCTCCAATCTTCCTTCTCTGAATCATCCCTTATCTGCTGCCTGCTTTTCTCCTCACTCCCGCCCCACACACATGCTTATTACTGCTCCAGTCTTTAATGCGCACCTCATTCCCATCTGTTCTTTATCTCCACGTTGTCCATCTCATTCTTTTACAGACAGACCATGTTGTTTCTTGCTGCCCACATAAGAAAGAAGGAGTCTTTTAGCTGGCCTGCTTTTCTTCATTTCACTGTGTCTTTCTCACACCACATCCCACTTCATAGTGAATGTTAATAACAACTTTAAAATATTTTTATCAGAAATAAAAAAAATACAGTTCTGAATCTGTAAAAAAGAAGACAAGGCTGCTTTGCTTTTGTGCAAGGTCTCAAAGATAAAGTCTTGCCTTTTGTGTCTCTATTTTGTCCTGCTGCTGTTCCTGACATGCCAAAGGCATATCTCAACAGCCTTTGCACTTACATCTTTAAAACATAGCTCATAGGAGCTATTGATGAGAAGAAACAATAAACATTATCCAGAGAGGAGAGTCCATTGGACTGGCTAAGGAACTGGGAAATTACTGACGTAAAATATACAGAGCACTGAGGATAAATTTTATAAAGCTTTTTATGTTTTGTTTTAGATGAAGTTTTAGATTCTGCTAAATGATTTCAACTCCAAAAAAGTCTTCATATGCTTTGGATCACTTCCTGGAGCCTGACTAAATAGAAATGACTCTTAGACATAATAAAATCTTCTACTTAGGCAAGACCTTGCAAGGTCTTGAGCCTGGGTTGTGGCTCCACTCCTCCATTAATGCAAGCTGGGGGATGCAAGGATAGAGCACAGCCCTGCCGAAAGGGACTTCGGGGCACTGGTGGATGGGAAGCTGGACATGAACCAGCAATGTGCCCAAACAGCCCAGAAAGCTAACCATAATCTGGGCTGCATCAAAAGAAGTGTGGTCAGCAGGGCGAGGGAGGTGATCCTGCCCCTCTACTCTGCGTTGCTGAGGCCGCACCAGGAGTACTGTGTCCAGATGTGGAGTCCTCATACAGGAGAGATGTGGACCTGTTGGAACACATCCAGAGAAGGTCCACAAAAATAATCCAAGGGTTGGAATCCCTCTCCTATGAGGACAGGCTGAGAGAGTGGGAGCTGTTCAGCCTGGGGAAGAGAAGGCTCCGGGGAGACCTGAGAGTGGCCTTTCCAGTACCCAAAGGGGGGCTATAAGAAGGAAGGAGACAAACTCTTTAGAAGAGTCTGTTGTGAAAGGACAAGGAGAAATGGCTTCAAACTCAAAGAGGGGAGGTTTAAACTGGATATAAGAATGAGTTTTTTACAGTAAAGGCAGTAAGGCACTGGCATGGGTTGCCCAGAGGTAGTGGATGCCTGGAGACACTCAAGGTCAGACTGGATGGGGCTCTGAGCAATCCGATCAAGCTGCAGGTGTCCCTGTTCATTGCAGGAGAATTGGACTAGATGGCCTTTAATGGTCCCTTCCAGCTCAAACGATTCTCTGATTCTATCAAGATTATGGCACAAATGACCAGTAAAAGCATACCTTCCACTTTGGTGGTTTCTTTGACTCTGGAAGAAAATGATGGGGAAGAATTTAAGGGTAGAGATCCAGGCATGTTTGAAAATGCCAAACAAATCACTGAAGAAATTTTAAAGAATCAGCATTTCAGTAATTTAAAATTAGTAATTTTAAAGCAAGCTTGAATGGGGCAGTTTCCTAGTTTTCTGCTGTTCGTGGAGCAAGAGGAGAAGCAGAACTACCAGATGGTTTTCTGCAGAAGCTGAGTATGCTTGCAGCTGATGAATTTACGCTTAGATACTAAGAGCAAAGTAGGCTTTTTTATAAGGGCAGATCTGGATATTGCTTCTTGCAACACTGTTTTGCAACATTGCTGCATTGTTAGATTTCCAGTCTGTGTCTTGAAAATTTTGTTTTACAAAGAAAACACAAAACACATGGAACCTGGCATCCTGTCTTGTTGGAAGAGTACATGTATTTCTTCGCTAACAAATAGTTTCTTAAGGATCTATTATCTGAACAAACGAAAATACATGAAACGAGGTTCAATTTTCAATATTTCAGCTTTGATGATACACATGAAGTTAAGTTCTTTATGTTCTATGTTGTGTTTGCCTGCAATCTATACAACTGTGCAGCCACAGTACAATATGAAGGGAAAGTTATTAGTTAAAAAATCATACTTCGCTATTCTTGTAAAATATAAGACCATTCATTGCTAATCAGACAAAAATCAAGGTTTATTTTTAATTTTCTTCCTTTTTTTTCTAGCAGAAGAAAGTAGGATTTTATTGCATAATTTTAAAATAAGAAATGTTTTGTTAATATTTTTAAATCTTGTATCAATTTTTGTCTTTTTTCATCCTGATAAAAACTGACCTTTAAGTAATAATGGCTCTAAAAAAGTAGCATTTGTGGCCAATATTGAACTTGCTTTTTTTTCCAGCAGATTCCATTTTAGAGATGATCAATTAAGCTGTTTTTATCTCCTTAATATTCTATACTGGTAATAGCTTCCAAATGTTTGTTAAGAATGATTCTTATGATGAATGTCAATAGATGCTAAGCTGAAGAACTTGTTCTCTAAAGGGTGTAGTTCTGCAGGTTTACGTAGTGCAGAATGTTTCAAGCAGTGACACAGGTAGTTATCACCTGATGTGACAACGTGATGGTACTGTAAGCCACAGTACCTAGACATCCATTGCATGTCTATGAGCCTTGAGATCCTGTGACAAAAATGAAATTAACTCCTGTCACTTCAATAAGGAATGAGCAGAGAGATATCAAACAAATACATAAATATTAGAAGTCCCTGAAGGTTAACAAACCAGTTTCCTTTAGCTGAAATGACAGTGTCAGCCAAGAACCTGAGGACCCAGACTATGTTTCTCTCTCTAAAGCAATTAGTCAATCAGTGCTTTTAAAGATCTGTGAAACAATCTGTCCTATTTCATATGTCTGTACAAGAATTACTTTGAAGTGATAAGGTTACTGCACCAAAGTCTGGCAAACAGTTTTACAATAGCGTTGTATGCTGTTAAGAGTCACTGGTGGTATGCTAAGAAATGTCAACTGTAATTAAAACAAATCATTTTCAAATACATTGCCGGCTTTCAAAATAGTGAGGAATGGTTCTTACAATAAGAATTTTAAACCCTGTGAGCATGGACTTTTTAAAAATGGTTTTTAATGTGTTTTTTTTTTCTTTTTTTTTCTTTTTTCTTTTTTTTTTCGTTTTCTTTTTGCAATACCATTTTCAAAGATGTTTATTCATTATGGCAGTCGCATCAAAAATCACTGGGCTGCATTGTTTTTTCTCTGAACTTGTCACAGTTCTTATTAAGGTTGCATTTAAGGATTGTCCCTGCATGTAATTCTGAGTACATGGCATGGAATATGTTTTAAAGATTTGTGAGACACTTTGCCAACTATCTATTTACTGAAAAGTGACATTTAGAAGTACTGAACTGAAATTGTGTTCAGCTTTTGGCAAGTAGTGTTGGAACGACCAAATACAGAAGTTTGAAAATGGTTTAAACTTTATTCTAATATTAAGCATTTAAATATTGTAAGTTAATTTAATTGATGGTGGTACTTTGATTTTGATTTTTGTCCTTAGCTCAATACAAACCTGTAAGAGAAGCATTTTTCAATATCCAACAAACAGATTTGAATCAAGAAAACTTTTAACATGCAGGTACTATGAATTTTTACTCTGTTATGGAGTAAAAATTATTCTCTTTCCTTAGATCATCAATGATATTTTTACCTGAGTAGTGTGGCTCTCCCTATGTCTTTGAATCGATGAACCTGCTGTAGTGCTGGCCGACAGTCTTGAATATTCATTTTCCTCTGGTACACCTAAAGAAGAACAATAATAATTTATTTTCTAACCTGACATTTATGCATTGGTTGATTTCAGCACAAGATTCAAAAGACTTAGACATATTTTACTACAAAGGAATGATAAATGTCACACATATGCCTGGGTATTTACTTCTTCTGTGCTTAAGAAAGCTGAAAAGGTTATTGTTTATCAAGTATAAACACTATCGTAAGTATGTATGTTGGTTTACAGAAATTGCACACTGCCTACACGACACTGGCCAGGGATTCCTCCTGCAATGTCGAAATCCCTGGTTCCTCTTCCCCTGGCTTCTTTTCATCACAGAAGAAATGCAAATGGAATGGAAAATGGTCCCAAGGTCTGTTCTCACACTTATGTCTCTAGTCACATGGGAAGTCAATAGCTCCAGATTTTACAACTTCACCTCCTCGGTACTGTGGAGCTTTTTTTGTGTAACTGTTGTACCTATTATGCACTCTCCATGTGGGAAATAGCTGTCCAAAGTTCTAAAGTGTAAAAATCAGTGTGAAAGAGCCAGGCACACCCTCTGGCATCAAAAGAAATGAGCACCTCTGTGCAGTGACCACAGAGCGAGGCTCATAGCTGGTGCTTCCCATCGCTTCTGCTGGAGTGGGAAGACCACTCCCACAGCACTGTCAGCGGATCTGGGAGATGAGATCAAGAGAAGCAAAGGCAGAAGCAGAAATACAGTGAGCCCACAATAGGAGTTATTAAGCTCCTCACAAACTCACATCACAGAAGCCATGGTAGGTCTGGCACCTGACAGACCTATTTCATTATTGCTCAGTATAGCATTTATTCCAGTTTTTCGTATTCCAATGGCATTCATAAACAGCATATCACTATTCTTTCTTTCACCAGAGTTGGCCATCGAGAGAAAAGGATTAATCCTGTCAGGAGATAATGAAAGCTGAATTGTCCTCAGCAGATTACCAACTGGAAGGATAACATCTAATCTGAATTTGGGTAGATGACTTGTAAAGGTCCTTTCCAACCCAAAATGTTGTATGCTTCTATCAACTGTCAGATTTGACTTGGTACCTATCTTTTGGGTGGCTACAACTAGAGAACGTGAATCTGTGCCTAGATAGCTAACTGTGAGATAAACAGAAATGAAGTGAACCCCACTCTTTGCATATTGTACACAACATACACAGAACTGTAATGGAAATAATTCAAAAGTTCAAATGCAATGAATCATAAACTAGTTATGAGATTATGTACTGTACTACTCATAGTTCAGTTTCATGTTCCTGTTCAGTTTCTTGTTCAGTCATGAAACTAACTAGCATAGAAATACATGAAGAAGCCTCTTCCAAACCTCTATTTTCTATATAAAAAATGCTTTTTTTTAAATTTTGATAAATGAGTATTAACTCCTATATGGTTAGTGACGTATGATTTAACTCATGCAAAGAAAAGTTGCATGAATTATTTCATAAAATAACCAGATTTTGTGAAACAGAACAAGAGTTTTAAATAGAATGAATGATCCTTATTTCTTTCTCACTTTTAGTTTCCCCCTTATACCGTTGCATATCCATAGCTTTGTAGCTGAAGACAGCTGTTTTTTTTTTGTATTCTCTTGAATGGAACTTGTGCAAACTATTCCTAAATTCTGATCCTCTTCTACAGCTTCAAACCACCTGGACTTTCTTTAGACACATACAGGCAGTAAAATGGCCAAAGCCCTGATTGCAGCTGTGGAGCTAGAACAAATCTTGTGAGGATCCAGCCTTTCAGATCTATCCAAAGCAGAGAGGGCATCTGAGCGTGTTCTCTCAATGCTTTGAACAATGTTTTGCTTCAAGGTGGGGTTCTTTCTTCTTGAAGCTGGTCCGTGAGGTACTATGTATATACTGGAAAGTCTGACATTCACATTCTCCAATAAACTAGGTTTGTCGAATACATGTTGCCACTACTCCTTTCTTACATTTACTAAAGTCAGTAAACAAACCCTTCCCTACAACATAAAATATGCCCTGAGCAAAATCACATTTTTTTTGTAAAATGAAATGCTTGAAATAAATGTTTTTTTTTTAATTCGAGATTTCCCTCTAAAAATGTTTTTGTCAACACAGTATTTATTTTTACAATAATAAAAAATTAACCACATTTTAATGCAGAATGCCTTTTTATGTTATGTGTTCTTAATTTAACTTGAATAAAAAATATATTGTAAATTATTTACATAATTGTAGACACTTGTGAAAGAACAAAAATTTTTCCTAGATCAGTAGCATGCTTTTGAAAAAGATACTGCTTTTGCATTATATTCACACACTTAAGGATCTATGGTGCATGATAGCCTTGAGCTAAGAATATCAGTGATTTTCTATTCCTATGAAAAGCACTTTGATAAGTAGTCTTATCAAATAAATAAAGTTTCCATGTACAGCAACAGCATGTCAACACAGACCAAGCAGAGGCTTAGTGGAGTCTGGAAAGATAAATGGAGTAGTTGATTGCACTCTAAAAGTTTTCCTTTACGTGCACCTAAGTAAATATTTGGATACTATAGCTGTGCACTGAATAAGACCTTGCTTAATTCAGCACAAGGTTGGAAGCATCAATTTAGCAAGGGCAGAACTACAAGAACACAGGTTAATGAGAAGTACAGGCTGGAGCATGAATTCTGTCATCAGGAGTGCGCTTTCTTTAAACTGTTCTCAAGTTATCCACAGTACGTGCTCATGTCTGTGTCATGAGGACACAGGTAAGGTTGTCTGCTGTGACACCTCTCCCATTCTGTGATTTCCAAGGCTGATAGGAACTCAGTGCCTACTGTGCTAAGATCAAGTGGTAAGTTCCAATATACCACACAGCAGACTGCAGCCCACAGATGACCTGCTTAGAGAAAACAGCCACCTTCTTGCCAGCTAAAGTTAGGCAAGATTCATCCCCTCGCTAGAATAATGCACAGGGCTCTTAATGAAACAGTCAGGTTCTTGACAGCTGACCAGCACGAACTATACGGTAAGTCCATTCACACCTATCTTCACACAACAAACAGTGGGCCTCGAATGTAGCTGAAGAGAAGAGAAACAAACAGCAAAACTTCTTTGGAGGGACAGCAGGGTGCCAGTGGTGCTGGACGCTTGGCACAGTGCAAAGCATGTGCTTGTGTGACTATTGGGCATGACGCAGCATATTCAGTCTCCTGTGGTCCAAACGGGCAGCATCATCTACATACAATCAAATCTAGATTTCAGTTGGATCACAATGGTAAGTACCTCTACAGCACTCCACTGGGGGTAAAAAACTGTCATATACCTGGGGAATTTCTTCCTTTCACTAACTGAAGGTTCAATCACCTCAATTGCTTTATCAGTTGTCATATCTAATCATTTCATTTAAGAATTAAACACTCCTCTATATCCCATTAAGTACAAAGTGGAAATAAACAACAATGTATTTCACAACATTTTTATCTGCTGTGTCTGAGTGTTTCCCACTTACTTTGCTGTTTTGAGCAATTTAGGATCACAGATTTCAGCACTGTAACATAGAAGATTATTATGGGCTTTCTGATTACTGTTTGCGTTTGGACAAGAAAATAGTTTTAAAAAAAGGTTTCTTTTAGAATAAAAGTCTGGTAGGTGTGGCGGGTTTGTAGAAGACAAGCCACGTGGTCATAGTACAGAGTCGTAGAAAGCTGTTACTAATAATATTGTAGATGAAAATAAGAAGTGGATTACATTACATAAAATGAAAAAGAAACTTATTAAAATTGCAGGCTAACAGCAGCGCCAGAAATTAAACTCAGCTTCTCAGAGCAATGTAGCATTAATCTGTTTGGAAGCTGAGCTAGCCAGTCTTTTAGCTGTTTAGTAATGGTTTTCTAAAGAATCATCAGGTTAGACATAAGATTAACATCTTGGTCAAGATGACTATTCTTATGACCATAGTGACTTTAAGTTTCATGATGCTTCAGGGAAATGGTGCTGACACTCTGCTTCATTCTTAACAGCAAAAGACCAGTCATATTTAAGAAACAGCTTTCTGTATTAACTCATGTGAAGTTGCACAAATCTAGGTTTTCATACTAACAATGAAAAGTAGGTTATACAGTTCCACTGTGTAAGCAAAGGGAAGCAAATTATTTTATGCTCACAAGTTTTGTAATCTCGGCATCAACTAATTAATAACACATTTCAAGTTTTATTCTCTGAAAAGTTAGAGGAATCTTTTATACAGTAATAAAAAATGAAGTATTTTACATGAAAATATCTCATGGAACATTCAAAAATCAAAGAATCATAGAATCACAGAATCACAGGAGTTGGAAGGGACTTCAAGAGGTCATCGAGTCCAATCCCCCTGCTAAAGCAGGTACTTTACATTAGGTAGGTATATCAGTATTGCCTAGAGATTTCACACAGATTTCAAAATCAGGAAGATGTTGAAGTTGAATCCTGGAAGGATTTTTACTTTTAAGAGAGGTGTTTTACAATTCATGTAATCCAAGCACACCGAAAATTTCATTTTGTTAGTGCTTTCAATTATTATTAATGCTATCTGGAAAAGTGGAATTCCATACCACAAATTTTATTTTTTGATTTTGGTCTTTTGTGTCAGGGTAAAACTAAAGCTTATAACATTTCTACAACAGCCTGATGATAGGCAAAATTTAGAGTTGAACCTTAAAATACCACAAATAATGTTAATTCCTTGCCCTGTGGGATACTGAGAGACCTAAAAGGACTTTTTTTCTGCTCGCTGTCTACAGTGAATGCCAAAACCATTCCTTATGAAAGCTGCATCAAAATCAGCAACCTTCCATAGAAAGTTTGAGTTTGATATAGTGATATTTTTTAATGGAAAAAAATACCTTAATGGAAAATTCCATTGCACAACATTACACCTTTATGATTAAACTTTCCATTTACAAATAGTTTAAAAATAATTTGTTTATGCATAATAGATGCAGTGTGTTATCGATATGAATAGCCCTGGCTACTAGTGGTTGCAAACCCACTGATAAAAAACTTCACACAATTAAAAGCACTCATCTCACCTACCAGTTGGCCTTCCATTCAAGCAACGACTATTCAAACTGCGTCCATTTGCTAACTTAACTATAATCATCATAAATTAGAAACATAAAGCATCACTTCATTTCTAAGCTGAAAAAAAATGCAGCTCTTGTGATTAAACTCCCAGTTAAGGGATCTGGGGATAAAATGATTGCTCACATAAAAAACTGATCTCCCGCAGGTCCCATTAGGACATCAGAATATATGATTAAAATCCTACATACAAAGGAATCAAAGTCTTGGTCTACCCACAGATTTTGTGTTAATATAACAGTCTGACTGTTATACATTTGGAAAACACACTCCCTCCTCCCTAAATTGTTGTATTGATACAAATGGGGACACAGTTATAATGGACAAAGATGCCTTTTTCTTCTATTACAGTGTGTTCCCAGTTCCACACAGGAATGAATGCACCTCTACACTCCTATGACTTCTCAAACTGGATGAATTTTCTGCTTTGATTATCACAGAGAACAGGAAGAATTATTTTGGCCAACAACTGCAGAATGAACTTTCCTGGAAAAAAAAATGAATTATTTAATTTTGAAATGCTTCATTTCAAGTAATAATGTTTGATTTTTTCATTTCAAAACCAGAGGATTTTTTAAGTAAAGCGTATCTAGAACATGAAATGAAATATTCCCGATAAACTTGATTTTTCAGTTCAAACCTATGCATATTAAACAGCTCTAGCTTTCAATTTTATTTTTTTTTTTTAAGGGTAGTATATTTGGAAAACAAAATGTAGTATTTCACTTGATACTTTATTCCTTTGATTTTTCCAGTGTTGTTCTCAAGCTACCAACTATATTCTACATTATGTGTACGTCCACCCTTAGCATTAAAGGCAATACAACTGCTCTACTTAGGTAAACCATATTCAGATTTAAGTTTTTGGTAGGAAGATAGCTATATGCAGTGCCACACATATATTTAGACATTTGCTCCTCCACATCCCATCAAAATAAATACTTTCTTTTTGTCTCATTTTACATTCATACTTGTGTAATCGCATTATCTGATTCTCCTTAGTACAGGTGTTACAACCTTAGGATTATGCTTATAGGACCTTGGAAGATTTCATTTGGTCACTCTTCTTGCACCATTCTGATCATCTTGCTGCAATTACACACAATTTGCCATTCACTAGCAAGGCATTTGTACCAATCAGAGATCCTGATTTTCCATTTTCTCTTCCATTTTTCTTGATTATAGAATCAGAAGCCACAAATCTCAGTTCTCCTCAGGCTATTTACAAACTTGGAGCTGAGGTAATTACAACTTCCTCAACAGAGGCTGTTTTATTTTTTTCACGATCAGCTTTTATTGCAGATGAGCTTATCGGCTCATACACACAAAGTTAAGCCAGTTCCAGAAACAGAGATATTTCACAACTCAAGAGATTCCAGCTTGACTGTATCTTTAAAAGCGCACTGAAAGGCGCACTTCAGCAATTTTATATTAGAAGAGATTTGGGATTAAAAAATGCTTACCATTTGATACTGAATTTCCATTTTCAGCAGTCACAGAACTGGACAGTGGATTAGAAGACTGAGTCCCATGGTTATTTGCATTTTTATCCTGCGTTTCTGATCCAGTATCTGATGCATTTGGATCTTCTCTGCTCCTCAAGTTCAGGTTAGTTTCAGCACCTGCCACAAAGAAAAGGCCTGTCAGCTTCCGATTTGCTAGTGGCTTTCACACAGAAATAGACACAATTAACTTTGAGAAACCAAATTACTTTATCAAATCAATTTAATTAATCGCTAAGTTCACTAGACCAGTGATAAATGTGGAAGGTTCAAGTAAATTACTTTTGCAGGGTTCCTCTATTTTTTTTTGCTAGTGTTCTACCTGTAGCCATTTAAAGTTTATGAAATTGAAAGCTTTAACAAAATTTTATTTGTACTGATTCTCTTCACATATACATCAGCTGAAAAAACTCCACACGTTTGTATTGACCCTATTTTAGTCTCCATTCTATGTCACGGAAGTTCATATACAGCTGTCATCGCTGCAATGTCTTTCATCATCGCATTAGTTGATAACAATAACAGCTGAAACATGGCTTTATTCTTTTCTTCCATTTCCCCCCTTGAAAAATGAGACACCCTTTAACACAAAACCATAAGTAGCAACATTTCTGCCAGCAAGGCCTCCCCATGGGCCCCCCTGCCTCAGGGCTTTCCAGCCATCAGTTGTCACTTTCTATAACATTCTGGATTTTCAAGTCATTGCTTCTAGTTAAATTTCTTCAAGATACCACAAGGAGCTGTGGTCCTGGAGTAGATCACAGGCTGCATACAGTGCATATTCCCTCAAAGAGAAGGGCAAAATTCTCTTTTCTTCTTTCCATCTTGACTGGGGCTGAGGGGACTGGGAGACAAAGCCAGGAATGGTCCACTGCACATCTGGCACCTGGGGCGATCCCCACTCTGCTGTTCTGTGGCAGCCCCAGTGAGACCGCTTTAAGTGCTGCACTGGCAGGGCTCCCTGGCTAGCTCCATTTCAGCTCCCCTAACTCCCTCCACCCACTGGGAGCTGGCATTAGCTGCAAGTCTGATGCGTAGTGGCTCATCTGGGTACAGAGGCCCACATTTATCACTTTAAAATGGAAATACTTCTTCTGACAGTCTTCAAAGAGCTTGCTTTTGGGTGGGTCTGCTTAAGGTTTGTCATAATAAGAGCAACAATTAATGGAGGTCAAAAGACTAGCTATTAAAACAAGTGTTATAGCATTCACTCGTATGTCCAGTGACATTCTTAGCTCTCTCAAAGATGCAGTAGATACTCATAAATGTAAAGCACATAAGCATTTTTCAAGGGGAGAGAAAAAAAAAACTTCTTCACAATATAACAGATACTTTTCCTGCAGATTTTCAAACTTAATGTTGAGTGGAAGGTCAACTTTCATTTTCATGCCTAAACTCAAAAAAAAAACCTTGAGTTACAGAGTATCAACATTCTTTTGAAACGAATTAATGAAATGAAAACTATACTTCCATTTTGATTGACTTGAAATGTTTCCTTTCACTGAAAAGGGCTTTCTTAGTTGTGTTTAGCTTTCAGTTATCTAATACTGAATCTTTCTTAACATTTCCTTTTCTAACAAAAAAGCTGTCTTGAAAAGTCAAAAAGTTCATTTCCAAGCTGTCAGAATAAAACATTTCAATGTTTTTTTTTATTCCCTTTTTTGCCCCCATTCCCTGATCCTTACTTGTTGCCAGATCTGATTGGAGTATTTCAGTGGTGCTGTTTCATAAACTGCATATTTAGGCAAAAGTGCTATGCACTGAAAAAATCAGGCCACCTCTACCCGCAGTAAGTGATTTGGGGCAGGCGACAGAACTGAAGTCTGAGCTAGAAAATGCATGCAGCACAATTATAAGAGCATGCCTGATTTAGCTTTTGTGCAAGTTGACTGAAAAATGCATCTTTGCAGCTCGCATTTGTCTGAAAAGGAAATGTCAGTTTTGGATGTTAATAGTCAGTGCACTTGCCTATAGATCATAATCCACCTACATAATTATTGTGCCACCTTTTACATAAAGAGTCTCAGAGGAAGTGGCTGAGATCCTTATTTTTCTTGATACCCAAAAGATTTATTGATTTGCCAGACATCTGCAATTCATTTGACTGTGCAAGTGGAAAGACATTTTCTTGCATTTCTACTCTATAGAAGCCTTTTGTTTCATGGGTACATTGTTATCTTTTCACAGCATTCATGAAAGACTCTCAGAAAAAATATGTATATATATCTTTTCTCCTTTGTACTATACAGAGCATTGTGGATATTTACTACTGAGCGAAAATCTCATCATAAACTGGCAGAAACAAGTAGTGGACAAACAGAATACCTTTTGGGACAGCTATTTACATAGAGATATGCTATCCCATTTGCTCTATTCAGTCTCTGTAACAATTGTACATTTTCAATTACTTAATCATAAAATCATGAAATGGCTTAGGTTGGAGGAGACTTTAAAGATCATCTAGGTCCAACCCCCTGCTATGGACAGGGTTGCCAGCAACCAGATCAGGTTGCCCAGGATTCCATCCAACCTGGCCTTGAATTCCTCCAGAGGTGGGGCATCCACAACCTCTCTGGGCATCCTGTGCCAGCAGGCGCCTCACCAACCTCTAAGTAAAAGTTTCTTCCTAACATCTAAATCTCACATCTTATAGCTTGAAGCCATTCCCCCTTGTTCTATCACTATCAGACTGTCTAAAAAGTCACTCCCCTTGCTGCTTGTAAGCTCCCTTCAAGTACTGGAAGGCCACAATTAGGTCTCCTCAGAGCCTTCTCTTCTCCAACCTAAACAGTAGAAGATATAATAAAGAAAATACACTTTGCAGTGCCTTATTTCCTTAATCTTGTGGGCAGAAAAGAAGTCCATATTCTGTTTCAAAATAATCCGGATTGTATAAAGGTGATCATGCTGATTTTCTATATATAGGCATCTGCAGCTCCTTGTTGGAGCAGACGTGAAGAGTGTAAAAAAGGTATGTTGACTAACTTCTAAATGGCTCCTGGAGAGGCTGGAGTTTATCCCTAGCAAATACGTATTGCTTATTTATTTTTGACTTTGTGTAAAATGGGTGAGTTTCTTAAGAAAATCTCTTTTATAGATAGGATAATAAGAGGATATTTTAGTCAGGTGTAACCAGGGTACTGTCCAGCATTGCAGAACTTACAGAGGATCACTGGGCAATCCAGGCTGGAATTGGGTGTCCCTCTTTGCTGCCTCCCCACTACCTAAAATGTTTACTGAGCATAAAAAATGCATCTCCTGACTTCTTGTCATAACACTTCTGTTCCACACAGAGTAGCATTGCACAGCAGTATCTTAGACAGGAATGCTGTGAACAGCTGTAGAAGACATAGGGAAGTACACTGATAACACTTACTGAAAAGACTTATTGAAAAATTCCCCAATTCTACTTTTATGCATCAAATACTCATCTGAAACTCACTTTACCCTCATGCATTCTCAGTCATCTGATATAGGAGTTTAGATTTTTCTCCACATTAAAGTCTACCTCCCCCTGCTGCCATGAACCCCTACAGAAACAATAGTGCACAGCTCTCTCATCCCTTATCAACCTTCTAGAACTATCACATATACTTTAGGAGAGAAGAAAAGAAGAAACTATGGTTCCTACAGTTGCACATCTTCACCAACCCAAGCTTTTTGTGCAGACTTGTACTGTGCTGTTCTCACCAGATGGATGGATGAACTACCAGAAGTTCCCACTATTTTTTTTTTTTAAAGTAACAGCATTTTAACAGTTGCCAGCCAGTAATGAATGTTATTTGAAGAGTCATCCATGCCTACTAGTGAGACACTAGCTGCAGAGAGGTATCAGCTGTAAGAGCACGGTGGGAGTTCGTGATTATAAAAGGAATATAAGCTCCAAGTGAAAATATACAGATTGTTTGCAACTGCGAGCAGCATTTGGACTATTATTTTGTCAAACTCAATTTGCCAAAAGGATATCTCTGACAGTCAAATTCTGCTTTGACTAATCTTGCAGTTAATGAAGATGTACGGACAATAAGGATGTATACGGACTGGGGGAAGACTTTGCCCCTCAACTGCAGAATAGTTAATAACTGAAAGCAAGGTCATGTACAGTGTTTTTAATCACAGTAAGACAAACGAAAATGTAACAGTTATTTCCTTATAAGCAAGCTTTGTATTCCAGAAGCCCATAATTAACTGTATCAACAGTACTCGAAAAGTGTAAAAGGAAATGTATGCAAAAGAGGCAGGTAGTGAAACTCACATTTGCATACTAGTCTCAGTGTTTCTCAAAGACACTAAAGAGTTTAAAACTCATAAGGCATCAGATGAACTTAGTTTCACTTTGGAATAATAAATTCAGAGTATGGCAGTCACGGACATGATTTAACATATGATTCTGTATCTGCTTTTTATTTTCATTTCTGAATTACTATTTCTCTTTTAAAAGAAAGTCAACACACTGAAAGACTAAATGGGATAACTTTGTGTCAGAAGACCAAACTGAACTCTTTTAATTGAGCTCCAAATAAACGAGTTCCAAATATCATAATACAAAGCTCTTTTTTTCTCAAGCATAAAATGTAGGATTCCAAACATTACAGTTATTTCATAAGTAGTATTTAGGCTGAACTAATGGTATTATCACCAAATTATAAAATAAACTAGTATAGGCTCTATTCAGATGACAGACTAAAGTGCAATACTGAAACATTTTGAGGAACTATTAATTTTGTAAGGAAACTATATATTTAGCCTGTTTAATAAAATCTAAAGTATAAATCAATGATTGATATCAGCATTTAGGTGCAACCACCATAGACTCTTTTTGCAGCAAGACAGGAGAAACAATGTTATTAAAAACCCAGCAGTAACTCACCTGATTGAATTGTAATTTACTTTTCTGACAGGGCCCTTTTTTCTGCCCTTCCTTCTTTAAAAACAGGCACATCCATAACTTAGATCTGTCCCTTTATGCTCTTTTTTTCAAATACTTCTTTTAGCATTTAGTGCTCATTTACAGTCTGACTGAAAACTCATTAATAACAACAGAAGGCCTTCACTGCTTCCAGTGGGTTTTGGATCAGATTCATGCTTACCTTGGATGCTTTGTGCAGTGCTGCCAGAGCACTGAGCGATTCATGATACAGGGTAAATACAGAGTGCCTCCTAATTCTGTCCTGGTAATTTAAATGTGTTCACAACTGTTCTCTGGCCCTGAGGCAAATGGTAAGAGATCCATGTCTATGCTATTAAACATACTTGTCCTCCACAGCAGACAGACCGCATCCAAGCTGTTTGCTGGGAATAGTCCCTAGACTGTGCCATTTCCTGAACCATGCCCAGATCTGCCTGGAAGGGGGCCAGTCTGCCAGCTCCAAAACCATGCCAGGGACTGCTTGAACACTTTGGCTGCCCAGATGATTGAGTTGCCATACCCTGACATCGGCTCATCTACGAAAATAAACACAGCCCTTTGCCTTGACTAGTTACCACAATCAGAAATGAATGGTCAATATTAAGTCCATCTCAGGAGAAAAAAAAAAAAGAAAAGAAAAAATAGTCAAAAAAAACAACCTCAAACAGGATGAGGCTAGTGGACCACCGAACAACTGCACAGTCTCTACCAAAGTCATATGTAGAAGTTTCATCTTCACTTGTGCTAGGCCAGTCTCTAATGATATAGGGAAGGCAAGTTTCCTTAGTCTTACTCCAGGGTAAACAGAAGTCATATGACATACGAGGGGTGTATACTCCTCCTGATCTGATCTGACACGTATCTGGATCATTCTTTCACAGCACGCATTCCACTTCATTAATTAATCAGAGAGCACAGGCTATGTTCCCAAACAAGGAATTCCTGCGTCACCACCTAAGCTAGATGTGTCTCTGTCCTAACACAGAAACAACCTCTGTCCTGGTCCACAAATGATCAGTCCCATAAAATAAAATCCACAGATATTGTAGAAGAAGCTTAATACCTTTTCCACAAAAGAACTCAACCTACAAAAATATGTAAGACATATTATGGAGAGAAGTATATGAAAAAAAGGAGGAAATAGTTCTTCTTACCATTTTATATCTATAATAAATCCCAGAATAATATCAAACATGATTTCTTAATTAATGAAAAACATGTATTCCTGCAACAAATAATCAATATATGGCTATACACATCAAGATAGACAGCTGTTCACAATTTTGTTTGCAACTGTGAAATCTAGAAAACACTGTATTCTGGTAGATACATTCATTTACTGCTGAAGAAGCTTTTTGTTCCTGAGCTACCAGAGAATCTAAAAGCTAAATAGCTTGATTTCCTTGAAAACTATGGCCAGCATCCAGCAAATGAAAATTTCAAATCAAGCAGCTTGTCACTGTACACATGAATAAGTGATAACCGATGGATCTCGATGGATACCCGATGCATTAACAAGCATATGAATGGCAAGAAGTTGCAGACAGAAGGGATTCCTGATCTATGCCCTGGTTCTTTCCTGGGAGAGTCAGGAATACACCAAATTCTAGCAGTCAGCCCTGAATATTTGCTACATTTCCTGCAGTAACTGGACACTGTGCAATGAGGGAAGATGATGACTGCACAAATGACACAGATATTGTCTGATGAAGGATAAGGAGAGGGAGGTTACATAAGGAGAGGTTGTTTTATTTTGGCTCCAGTGTTTATCACTGTGTTTTGTTGCACCTTGGCAATTTCACTTGGCATTTCCTGTTTTGCTCTGATTTACTGCTGAGACATTCCTTGTCAGTGGAGCTTGCTAGCTACCCTCAGCACGTTGTCTTGGGTGTCCTTTCGCTGGATGAATGCATATTGCTTCAGATTAGTTCAGTTTACTCACATGAAGTCACACTGTGACCTGCTGTAGCATGACTGTTTACTTTGTCTGCTGAGAGCTGGAGGCAAGCAGATGCATCTTATTTGCTAAAAGAAATGGAGCAGGATGAAAACTGACAAGACAGGATTCCCCCAGCCTATTAGCGTGTACTGCCTGCCTCACCCTCATAGCTGTGCTGCCGGCTGCCACTGCAATAATTATTCATTGATTTATTTCATCTTGCAAAGCCTGCACTGCCAGCAGCAATTGTAGAATTTTCCCCCACAGTGATGCTCCCAGGACAGGCAGCGATGAATTTGTAGGGCTGCTTCCAGCATCCTTCTCTCTGAGACAAGTGGAGCTAGTAGAGACATTAGAAGTTTCTCCAGAAGCCTCATTCTTAAATGCAGCAGGTAAATACGGGATGAGCGAAACAGACAATCCCTGCTTTGCTCTGAGAAGATGCATTTGTGGAAATCTTGTATGAATTCTGGGAAGCAAAAGGACTAGACACAAACCATGAAGAACGTCAAGTTACAAAACTCACGTTGCTGGAGGTGAATCACAGAATTATTAAGGTTGGAAAAGACCACTAAGATCTTCTGGTTCAACCATCAGCTCATCCCCACCATGCCCACTGATCACGTCCCTCAGTGCCACATCCACACATTTCTAGAACACCTCCAGGGATGGTGACTCCTCCACCTCCCTGGGCAGACTGTGCCACTGCCTCACTAGTCTTTCTGAGAAGAAATTTTTCCTAATATCCAAGCTGATGAAGAGCCGTTCTTCATCTTTATCCATCTTCATCTTCAAGAACATCATGTGGGTGTGACACTGGATAGTTAGAGCTCAGAATGTAAGGCTGGTAGTGAGAAGAAAGTTACAAATGAAGAAAGGCAAATGAAGAAAGGCAAATGCAGAAACCCCTAGATCTGAGTGAGCCCATGACTTTTCTGTAAATCACTTTACAGCTATAGAAATAGCTGTTACAGCTGTACACCTAGAACTGAAAATGCTCAGGCAAGTTTTTTCTGATTTCTCGTCTGATGGATTTGTGGTGGTGGGAAGATAGTGCTTTACTTTTACACTGATAACAATCATTACAAGTTACAAACCTTTTGCTTCTTCCTAGAAATAATGTTAGAGACACCTCTGGGTGAGGCAAGCTTTCAGAGCTGGTGAGGGAGACAGTAAAAGTGCCTTCTGTCCCTGTCTGGTGGACTCTGGACTGTTTGAACTAGATTGGTTCCCAACATTAGTCAAAGAATATTGCTGCTGAAGGGGTGAAAACAGCCTTCTTAAACATTCATTACCAACAAAGAATATCTAGACAGACTGCCATCTCTCTTGCTTGATAGCCTCTGAACAAGAACTTGAAACATCTTTTTAATGCAGCAAGTATGCTGGAGTCCTACCAGCGTATGCGTTTCAGAGAAGTGGGATTTCCTTAACCCCTTCTTCTCCAGGAATGGATCTCAGCAGCGATTGGCCTTTCTGAGGCTCCAGCATGAACCTCCAAGGACAAGAAGGAAGGCAGCACTGCTTGAGACAACTTCCTGCCTTACAAGAAACATCTCTTTCCCTCATGTCCCCTACTTTTTAAAGTCTAATATGGAAAAAAAAAAGCTAGCTGATTATACTCTGTAATTATTTTGTTTACTCTTAGGTGTGTTGATTGGCTGACCAAATAGTCTATTTCTTGTGTTTGTGTGGTTAATCAACTGCTGCCATCTGGAAAAGGAGATGGCAATTTGGTATGAAACACAGCTTCCCTTTTTTTAAACTGTTTTCTTCTAACTAACATGGATGCAGAAGTCCTTTTTGAAGACAGACATTTAAGTATGTTTACTTTTCTGTGTGGTATCACAGTAACAGAACAGCCATTACTGCTGGCTGTAGCTGCTGTTGGAAGGAATTATGTGATGAGACACTGTCTCAACCTTCTTCTCCTTCAAACGCAGTTGCAAATATTGAAAATAAATAAACAAAAAACCCCAAACCAACAAATAGACAGGGACTTCCCACAACCAACTGCATCACATTGATTATATTTACTTTTCTCAGAGAATACTTCTACAGAGATTTTTCAGGATCTCTCTCATATGAACTCTGGCACCAACAGCAACACAAAAGTCAGATGAATTTTTTGGGTAGGTCCTGAGGAAGAGTCCAAGGAGTATTTCTGGATCATCCTGCCCAACATACAGAGACAGCAACTCTGGAAAACCTCTCGGACAACATTCACAATTTGTTTTGGAAGTGAGCTTACCAAATAAAAATTGAATTTGGAGATACACCTTTAGCTTGTTTTTAAGTTCATGTTGAAGGGATACAGCGATGGTCAATGACATCCCCATCCTCCTCAAAGCAGGAACGTATGGCTATCACAGATGCAGTGTGATAAACATCCATACTGTGTACAAATATAGCCAACCTGTGGCTAAAAGCTATCACTACATTCTACTAATACAGTCAGCATCATTATACTGAAACCAGATTCTAAGGAAAGAGCTAAAAGAAGTACTGAAACATTAAACTTCAGGGCTAACAAATTTTTCATGGTTTTTTTTTTTCATTTAAAAGTTGCACCACACAGATGATAAAATTCATTTTCATGGCTTTCATTTTAAAATAAAGCAAAAGCTCTACAAAAGAGAGCCCTGAATCCAAAGGCCTTTCTATGTTTCAGCTCACTAGTGGGCCTGGGGAGAAGGCAGATACCCCAGACTGCTGCTCCTACTAACCCAACCTGCTTGATTTCCAAACCTGTCCTACTCTCCCAACAGCACAGTGAAGTTGTGAGAAGAGAGCATGAGGGCCAGGGCACTTACATGTTCATGACCAGGGCTTTTTTGCACTCTCTTTCCAGCTGCCTTCTCCTGCTTCTCCATCCTGACCCACAAAATGCCAATGCTGCAGCTGGAACACAACCCATTTGTGGGATTGTTTCATGGTGAGTTGCTCAAGTCCTTTCGAGACCTATGTGTCACCAGTGAGGCAAGTAGGAGCTTGCACCATCACAATGCATTGCTTTTGGATACCTAAGCCAGAAAGGTTAGGTGCAACTCGGTTTGTATGTAACAGGGACAAACATTTCTGTGTAGAGAATCCCCTAAATGACATCCTGACTACCGCTGAAATTCTTGAATTTAGCTGGTCCAAAAAAAGTCAAATTGCTTCACTGTTAACATTTTCAGTATGAAAAAAATCAGCATCTGTGACGCAAACCATTTCAGTACTTTCCAAACACTTCTGAAAGACTGGACGTTGAAAGAATGTATTTCTGCACAGAATTTAAGAATGCTTTATTTTCATTCCAGGACAAAACAAAAATAAATGTCATAGTCTTGCCACTTTCTGTGGAATGGAATTACTGCTCTCTACTGAGGTTCTGTGCAAAAGCTGATTTAATGCTGAGATTGATGTAAGTAAGTTAAAAGCATCTGAACAGAATTCCTCACTCACGTTGAGAATGAGAGTTTCATTAAAAGGTGTGTTCAAATTTCATTCTCCACTTTGTTCCAAATACCCATAGCCCTGTAAAAGCAGGTGATATGATGCTTACTGCCAAATAGCCAATATTCTTAGTTGGTATCAGGAATTAAAGTGTCCTACAATTCAATTTTCTTGTTCTCTCAGTTATGACTAATGTTTCACATTAATGTACCTTCAGTTTACGACTAGTGACACAGTTGTTCCCGAACAAAGTTCTTTGTGGTTCTCCACCTTGAATCACAAATAAAAAACACTGAAGACTGTTCAATATCTCAAGAAGCCCACAGCACTGTGAGACAACTTCCTGAATCAGCGCTGAACTTGAAACCAACGATGTCACATCAGATAAGTGAAGAAAATACATTGCTATGAAAATAATCCCGGAAATCTCTACCTGAAGGACTAAAGTCACAGTTATAGGTGGGACAGTATTAAAATCTATGGGCTTGAAATATCCTTAAGTTTAAGCAGTATGGTGTGGTTACTGTGCTCCAGTATCAGATGGAATGAAGAGACATGTAGTAAATCAAATCCAAGCGGTAAAAGAAAAACAACAAAACAACAAAACAAACAAAACAAAACAAATCAAATCAATCACAGTTACATAAAAGGAATGCCTGCAGTTTTCATAAATGGGCTATTTAAAAGCAACAGCCAAGCTTGCTATTTCTCCTCAGCTTCCTTCCTGTTAAGCAGTGACTAGGTACGAACATGAGAGTCTGCACTGGGTCGAACTGGTCTGTCAGCTCCAGGATCCTTATCTGTAGATAACTGTGGTATAAGATCGGATCAAAAAAATGAACTGGTATTTCCTGGGTGATCCTGGGGCTGCACTTCCTCCTCCAACCCCTATATGACTGAATACCAGCTTTGGAAGCATGTGGAGGGTGCTAAGGATTTGGTTTTATTTCCATTACAAGCACTTTGAATGCAAAATAAATATAATAAAAGTTTATGACAGTATCCAATTATTTTTTCACCTGAAATATAAATTAGATTTGATTTGTTCTGTTCTATTAATTTTCAGGTAAAAACTGTCTATCGTAATCACACACAATGCTTCATTTTCATGTCACAACAGAGAACCAAAGCAAATTACACATTATATGATTTTAGGCTGTAGCAGTGAAATCAGTCAGGAAGGGAAATGCTCCAGTGAAAAAAAAAATATATATATATATCATAACAGAAAACCATAAATCTCTTCAACACAAAATATATTTTAGTTTTCGGACTCTGAAATGGAGAATTATTCTTGGTATATTGTATTTATCCTAAAACAATAGATTTTATTTTTTGTGGCAAATGGCCCACATAACGGCAGATTTACAGATGGAGAGAAAACTACAGATTAAGGGGATATATTCCAGACCGTAGAATGTTCGCAAACAGAAACGGCGGGTGCTTTCTCAAGACTCTTCTAACCCCTTTCTCTGCTGCAGTAATGCAAACCACAATTATTTCTTCAGAAAAGTCACCCAGCATGTGCTGGATGGCAATGGTATTACCAGCACTTCAGTCTCCTCTTTTGTTACATTCTGCATAGGGCATCTACAGCTTGCCAAGTATGGGCCCTTTTTTATGACTCACATTAAAATGTTAGTAACAGTGCTTTGGCTTTTTCCCACTTTTCTGTACCTACTGCAAGAGATTCAGATTGAAAGCTGCAAGTAATTGACAGTGAATCAGAGAGGGATGACTCTCCTGTGTTTAGATACCTAATCTGAAAATTAGTCATAGAAAGTCACCCTCACTCCTTGATAATTAAGGCAATTACATAAACAGATATTAATCTCTCTCAGAGAAGTATTGTTTAGATTAATTCATTAAAGTTTTAATGTTTTGAGAATTTTACTGCAAAGATGTTATAGAAGTCTAATGTCTCATGTAATCACTCCTCCAGCATTCACAGGTAAAAGAAGAAAAAAGGGCAACTGAGCTTTTTGTTTTACTCATTTTGTAAGAAAGTATAACTATCACATTGCATCAATACAATGTAGGAATAATGAGATGCAGATATGAATATTATCTGTATTAAGTTGCTTAAGAAGAAAAGCTGAGTGGCTTAGAGGATAAGGGACTGGGATTTCCTCTCAGAAACTCCAGTGGGAATTTAATTTGCGATCCTCTGTTGAGACATTAACTGCACAATAGCAGCTTACTCTAAGCTGTTGATAGAAGGAAATTATTTACTAGCTATCAATGAGATACCTGCCCTTGACAGGACAGTAAACCTCATACATACACATTAAATCCTGTTATTTTCCATGTTTGTGCCAATTTCAGCAAAGAGCATTTGGCAAGTTTTAGTCCCAACTAGGTACATCTAAATATCTGTATTTGTCATGTGCAACAACCTTCCTATGAATTCCAGTGCTTATATTGGAGAATGTGAAAGAATTAATAGATATATGAATCTATCTGTATTAGAAACATTCCATGCAAAGAGATTTATACGGATGCAAAAGAAATTGTATAGATACTCTGTCAACAATTTAAAGTTTGTATGCCTTTTTTGTTGTTACTACATATGTTAGTAAGCTTTTTTTGCAAAGGAACAAGTTACTGAAGGGTAGACTTGTATACACGGGCCTACTTGTAATGAAACTCTAACAAAAATTCACAAAACTTGAAGCCTATATATTGATGAGCTACATAAAGGAAAGGTCTTTCTAGTTTTATTCTTCGGCAACTAAACCTCAGGCAGCAAGTTTACAAATCTTCTTTTGCCCACAATAAGAAGTTAAGCATCCACACCAACTTTTTCTCAATGAGCAGGAAGGAGAGAAGGCATTAAGTCTTTATCTCAATAGCCTGATGGCAAGCAAATTCATCCAAGTTAAGAGAAAATCATATTTCATTTGCTCCTTTCCCTTCAGAATCCATATGAGTATGTAGTCTGCCATTCTAAGTGTAGATGATGGTCTGGAGATTATTCCTTCTTTTGCTCTGAAGCTGAAAAATTCCACTTTGTGGGGAATATTAACTATATAAAATCACAAAAAGAATGGTACAAAATCTGAGTATTGTTCATCCATGCTGAAGAAAACAAAATTCTGACCTTGCTCTGCAAATATTTCATATGAAATACTTCAATATGTAATTGCCTCCTCCCTCCCAGGAATGCTTTAGATGTGAAAAATGAGGAAAAAAAAGTAGTGTACTCCGCTAGAGAGAGTGGCTTTGTGATTAAGACATTGAATTGGGTTTCATGAAATCTCATTTCAAATCTAAGGTTTTAATCTAGAAATACTTTGGTAGTGGCTCTACACATGATCATTCAGTTTCTATCTGTCTTGCAAACTAAAGCTCCTACTTGCATCAATCATGCAGAATAGAAAAAAAGTGCGTGCATATATTGTTATTGCCCATTTGCCCAAGTCTTGTTTGATATGGAGTAGAAGGAATTTTCTGTTTAACAATACAGCTGTAGCTTCAGCAGTAACTCTTTTCAAGCCAGGAGAAATCACTTCCGCTCAGTTCTCAGTTGTTACAGTTTTGCTTATTTAAACTATAAGTTCTGCAGAGCCAAAATCTTCTCTTATTACCCATAAAATATTTTGCAAGAAACTGCATACTGTATGACTGATCATTGCTTGAGCCTGTAGACTACCTCGTTGTTTTAAAAAAAGCTCAGGCTATAACATCAGGCAAGTTGTTGCCATTTTATTATTTTTACTGTTGCATGCATGAAAGAAGGGTGATCTCAGTTCAGTTCACAATAAGCCAGCAGTCCATCAGAAAACCACAAATCCATTCTACTGGAATTAAGGATGATCATTTCCCACAGATAGGTCAGGAGCCAAAAGGATATCAGCGTTCGCAGGCCTTAAAATTACTCCTCCAGGTAAGAGGAAGGCACACTGGGAGATCTGTCTGTATTACACTCTTATTGGCAAAGAGGCTTTTATCTCCAAGGCTGATGGTTCTGTATAGAGACTCGTTGATTCCCAGCGCTAACCCTCCTTGACTCAGAAACGGCCCACACTTTCACCTTCTGTTTTGAGTTAAGGTTGTTGTTTGGTTACAACTTATAGAAGTAAAACGAACTGCACGTTACAGAGTGCAGCTCTAAGTCATGTCTTAATTTTCATGAATTTCATTTATTTTATTTTATTTTTATCACACCTTCTCTTATAATAAAATACTACAAATAACAAAATGAACTGAATAAAGGGGGCAGTCTTCCAGGAACTTAATATACATTAAGGTGATAAAAAATCAGAAGGTAAAACAAGGACAACTTCTAGTTTTACGTAACTGAGTCCATTCTACTGATTGCCATTTAATTAATTGTACCAGAGGTTAAATAAAAGACTATTCCACCTGAGACTATAAAGTACACGAAAAAGTCAAAAGCACTGAACATACCATCACCTGTATTCCTTTATCACTTTTGATCTATCTACTCATTGCTGAATTACTCATATGTAGCTGCACTTAGTATTTTACAGTATTATATAGCTTCCTAGTTCATAAAATATTGATTCGAGTCTTTCATTCTGTATCTTTCTTGAACTTTGATCTTCCATAGTTAGTGTTGCCTTGATGAAATATTTAGAAGTACAACATTTTCCTTGTGAAAGGTAAATTTAGAGTTTTTATATGGCAGCCTGTGTTAATGTGCTATCTTCAACATTCAGGCTGAACTCTATCATGGCCACATTTAGTTGAAAATTGAGTTTGCAGAAATCCTCAAACCCAAATAAAGATTTTTAAGGGTAAAAGTCAGTTTTCTGACTTGGTCAGAGTAAGCTTACCATACCACATACACTCAGATAGCCTTGGAAAGATATAACCAAAGACATCTCTTTAAAATAAATAGTTATTTCCTAACAGATAAAAATGTATTAACTATATAATAAAAGCAGAGCTCTGGCTTAAAAGCAACACAAAAAATTTGCCATGTATTAGTAGGCATTGAATGTTATCAATTTACTTCGCCAGAGCAAGCAAAGCTACTGCAACATCTTTACAAATTTCATCAATCCCGATACTCAGAATAACAAAGCATTTTCTTGAGGTCGAGAACTGATGAAATCTCATTTAAAATCTCATGTCTGATTGAATTCAGTATCTAGGAACATGCAAGGTCCAACCAAAGCTTTTTCAAGGTCTGAGAGACTTACAAGAGGACCTACACCCACCACGGTTTCCTTGATGGCTGGTACGAGCCTTATTACCAGTATAAGTGCCTCGTGTCCATATAACCATTGATTTTCATGAAACTTGTAGAAACTCAATTATTTTGAGATCTTTGACACAGAATCATGGAATCATAGAATTATTTAGGTTAGAAAAAACCTTCAAGATCATCAAGTCCAACTGTCAGCCTGACCTACTCAGCCACTAAAAACCACATCCTTTAGCACCACGTTCACATGTCTCTTGAACACCTGCAGGGATGGGAACTCTGCCATTTCCCTGAGAGGCCCATTCTAATGCTAGACCATCCCCTCTGTGATGTAATTCTTCCTGATATCCATTCTACACCTCCTCTGGAGCAACTTGAGACCATTTCCTTGCATGACATTACTTGCTACCTAAGAAAAGAGACTGACACATTACAGCCTCCTTTCAGGCAGTTGTAGAGATCAATGAGGTCTCCTCTCAGCCTCCTCTTCAGACTAAACATCCCCCGTTCCTGCAGCCACTCCCAGTAAGTTTCATTTTCCAGTCCTTTCACTGGCGTTGATGCTTTTCTCTGAACATGTGCAAGCAGCTCAGAATCATTCTTGCAGTGAGAGGTCCAAAACTGAACACAGTATTCAAGGTGCAGTCTCCACAGGGGGGACAATCACCTTCCTCATTCTGCTGGCCATATTATTTCTGATGCAGGCAAGGATGCCGCTGACCTTCTTGGCCACCAAGGCATACTGCTGGCTTATGTTTAGTCAGCTGTTGAACAGCACCCCGAAGTCCTTTTCTGCTGGGAAACATTCCAGCCACCGTTCCCCAAGCCAACCTCACCACTGCATGGGATTGTGCACAAGGGCACAATCCAGTACTTAGCCTTGCTGATGGTGAAAACAGATTAGTGACTGCACTGTTGAATGTCATGTGATTAGATTCAGCCCATCAATCTAGCCTATCTAGATCCCTCTGCTAAGCCTTCCTATCTTCAGGCAGATCAGCAGTCTTACTTAATTTGATGTTGGTCTGCAAACTTACTGAGGTTGCAGTTGATCCCCTCATCCAGATCACTAACAAAAATTTTAAACAAAGCTGTCCCCAGTACTGAGCCTTGAAGAATGCAACTACTTGACCCCAGCCTTTCTACTAGTTCTTCACTCTGTGAACCATGCACCTGTCCAAGCCATGAGCTGTCTGTCTGTCTCTCCAAGAGAATGCAGTGGGAAACAGTGTCAAACAGTACAAAAATCCAGGTATATGACATGCACAGCCTGTATCTTTTCTACTAAGCAGGTCAGTCTTAGAAGAGCAGGCTAGTCAGGATAGACTTGCCTTTTATAAACCCATGTCAGCTATTTTAGATCACTTGATTGTCCTACATGTGACATGTGATAACATTCAAGACGATCTGCTCCATAACCTTCCTTAGGTCAGATTGACGGGTCTGTAACTCTGTAGATCCTCCTTCCCGCCCTTCTTGTAGACTGGGATCATATTCACCAGTCTCCAGTCAACTGGGAATTTCCTGGTTAGCCAGGACTGCTGGTAAATTATTGATAGTGACTTAGTGAGCACTACTGCCAGCCCCTACAATACCCTTGGATTAATTCCATCTGATCCCATTGACATATGAATTCAAATGATGTAAAAGCTCACTTATAGTTTCCAGTTGGATTACAGGAGCTTCAGTCTTGCACCCTGTCACTGTCACTGTTTTCCAAATCAGGGGACTGAGCCTTATCCTCACCTTTCATCACTATGTTTCTCCTATAAAGGATGGAAATTCTCCTTAGTCCTCCTTTTGCTGTTGAGGTATTTGATTGATATAATAAACTCATTTTCATATGATATATAACATTTGTGCTTATTGTATTGGGACTATTGGAACGTTATAAATTATCCATTTAATTTTGTGTCATACAAATGTTTTGGTAAAAGAAAAACTGACATCTCAGAGAAAACCCAAAGGCCAACATTTTTCATATGCAACAAATTCCATTCATTTCTTACAATCACAACAATCTTTGTTTAAAAAAAAAAAAAAAAAAAAAAAAAAA
>JACDJE010000481.1:1705153-1745274 GCA_016647715.1 Pavo muticus
TTTTTTTTTTTCGTGCAGAAAAGGTGTAGGATGTAGAAGAACAGACACTCAAAACTAGGAATGGATGCTGAGATGGTGTGTAGGTGGCATGGAGGCAGTATTAGCTCATACTTAATAGGTGTCAAGGGAATCTGTAAAGCTGTTCTTTAGCTTAAAAAAGGCAATTTGTGGGAGTGCTGTGTGTTTCTGGCAGTACTTTCAAAATAGCTACCTACAAAAGACAGAGAACTATAATCTAATGATATTTAACACAATGACACACATTTTCACAGTGCATTAATGAAATGTAGGAAAAAAAGCCTTAAAACTATTGTAAAATGTGTCTTTCTGCAGTGTATATGTCTGCAAAAATATTATAGCGACGAACACATTTACAGGGCACAGATCTTTAACAAGGACTGAAGTGTTATTTTTAAAGGCTTACTCTCTCTGCTATATTCGTTAGCTTTTCTATACACATTTTAAGAGCCTTCCTTTGTCTCTGGCAGACTACTGACCCTGCACATGCTGACTAAATCCATAGTTAGGCATAGCTGATGTATGCTGTTAACGTAAGTATGAGTACTACAGTATTCACGCGTGTGACATTAGGCATTTATGCAAGTGCTTGTCAGGATTTAGACTTTAGGGAGAAAAACTGCTATTCAGCTCTCTGGAAAAGGGCAGAAAAATGGGCAGTCCTATTTCAAAAAAACATGAAGACCTCATCATTCTTCATGCTGGTGAGAAGACAAAAAGGACTGCATCGCAGGAAAGGAAATAAACAGAAAGAATAAGATGTACATAGGGAATAATTAGTGGAGAAAACCCTACCCCGGCTTTACATCAAAGGATGTTATGAACCTAGAATTCTATTCTTACAAAATTCTAGAAGCAGATATAGCACTGAAACAAGAAGATGGAAGTGTCTCTGCATGTGAACTGAGAAACATTGGCAGCAGGTAATAGGGACAGCAATGGCAGAGAAGGTAAACCCTGAGGTGCAGGGCTGGAAAACTAAATTCAGGCAAAAATGAAATGAACACCAGGACCAAATATGAAGTGAAATATCTACAGCAAAAGAAAGAGAAGAAAACAACAGAAAAGGATCAAGTGGGATACATATAGAGAAAATCAACTTTGAACAAGAAAGACTTGGAGCCCAAATGTGAGATAAAAATTATCAGAACGGAAACAAGACAGAGCTGTTCTGAGGTCAAACAGGATGATCCATCCTATTATCAGGCCAAGGGGATGCAATGGACTTGTACCGTGTAGCACAAAATAGTTGCAAGTGGAGGCTGGTTTGGGCCAGCCCTTTGGTAGCACTGGTGAGGTCCAGACTCACTCTGTGGCCATTTGTGCTACCAGCCAATTATTTCCAAGAATACAGCAGGATGATATACTACTTGGACAACATAATTTTGCTGACAAAATTCAAAGTATGGTGAAACATAAACATTGATGTTTTAATCATTTAGCATTAGTTTGGCAACTCCTTCTGGGATTGTTTGTTTTTATGTGATCTTCAGAATGTACTTAATTCTTAATTTTAAAATTGCCTCAAAGAAAATTGACTCTCAAATCAGGGCATTAAAAAAANTTGTATTGTATTTTTACCTCCTCTGTCACTTTTTAATGTAAGTTTGTTCTGGTGCAGAAGAAATACACAGAGATTAGTCTTACCTTCTGGCTCCCTGATCTTACGTCCCGCTGCAGATTTCCGTAACACGCTCCGTCCTGAGTTGAACAAGCTTGCTAACTCATCGAGGGGACTGGTCAATGACCTTGAGTTTGTAGGGCTGTATGGGAATGAAGATGATGAATTAGAGTTCAATTTCCTGTGTTCTGCTCTCGCCACCTTTGGGGAATAAGGCAGTTTGGAGAATGGAGAAGGTGAACATCCAAGCTGAGCAGAGTTTGGTCTCTGAGGTACTTTTGATAGATCTGAGTTTGTACCTGTTTTCCCTGTATTAATCAGAAAACTAGCACAAGGCTCTGGAGGAAATGCAAAATGTGTGGAAGCCCGATAGGAAATAGGAGGTGGTACAGGAGGAGGGGGTGGTGGAAGAGGAGGAGGAGGTGTTGAAGGTGGAGTCACTTTGCTGGAAACATTGAATACAACCAAGCCTGGAGATGCTGGTCTTTCACTCTCCCCCTTTTGGCTTTTAGAGTACTGTGGTGATAACGGACTAGAGCCTTCTGACTGCACAGGGTATTTTAGATTGGTTTCCAAGACAGGAAGCTTTTTAACTTCTAGTGGTGTTAGAGGGGATTCATCAGAAGCAGGAGAACACGTGACAGGAGTTGGAGGAAACACAAGAAGCGGTGGCCTGTGAGGGAGCAAATTAGGGAAAGGGGCTGGAATGTCACATGAGTCTTTATAGTTCAAAGCTGCTTGACTGTTTCCATCCAATGTTCCATCTTCAACATGAACATTTTTTTTGCTTTCAAACACCAGAGGAGGAGATCCAGTCGCTACTGGAATTATTCCATTACTGTTGCTTCCTTCTTCTGGGAGAAAATACTTCATTTCTTCATACACAGACTCTCCTTGCTCTGGGCTTTCTGCTTCAGCAGAACTGTGTTTCATTGCATTCCCTACCATTTCAATATAAACAGGCTCATTTTCTTCCTCTTCTTGTGACATATAGAGACTCAGAGTGCCATGTTGTGGCACATCAGCAGAAGCTGCTCTCTGTACTCCCGCAGTGTCATAGCTACCTTGTTTGACTACTGTGTTTGTCTGTTTCACATCCCCAGGCTTTTGGTCAGGTATTTCTTCATAAGAGCCACTGAGTTTTGTATTGGGACTTCGTTTTGGTTTTCTGGGAGGTATTTTTTTCATGGTACTATAGTCATCACTGTGTGGCCTTGGACGGGTCAGAACTAGGAAAGTAAAAAAAGGTGTGTGTTATTAACAGACTGAAATTAATTTTTTCTTACACAGGTCTAGTACTTAAGCTTTCAAATCTTGCACGTATAATTTTACCATTAAAAGCAGTTACAGAGGAATTCAGTCAAAAGTATACATATTTCAGTGAATAAAATGCAGAACTTTCAGCATTCCAAACCACAAGCTTTTGTTGCCTGGGCATACAATCTGCTCTGGTAGCCTTCACCATCACTAAAACTATCACCCAAGGAGATATTTTTTGAATCCAGATATTCACTGTCTGTAATGCATGGAAATACATGCTTGTTATTCCTTTTGCCCCAGGGGAGAGAATAGAAGGGTGTGCTTTTAACCAGGAGTTTCAGCATAGCACTACTCTGACATGCATGTTATCATCAGTAACTGAAATATCTTACTTTTATGCAGCATATAAAATTCTAATTACAGGCAGATATTATCCCTATCTCTGCTTCTTTTGTATTGCTGATGTGGAAATAATTTTTAAAGTTAGGGAATCACATAGCCTAGGGGCAATTCCTCAACTGAGTATACAGTTAACAAAACAAGATGTCTTTTTACAGCCTCCAGGCACAGATGGAGCAGAGATAATAGATACCAATCATCAATAGGTGATTAGTCTTTTAAAGTAAAAATTAAATGGTGTAAATCAGAGCTAGTTTGAAAGTCTCAAGAAATATATAATACTTGGAAAATGAGCACAGCAGGGAAACTGGTCCAATTGTTTTGCAAGTGCATAAGCATTACTGCTAAGACCATACAAACGTATCTAAATTGTCATTCCTTCAAAACAGTCTGCTAGAGTTTTTTGGCTAAATCAATCATTTCTTCCAACGCTGTGCACTGAAAGCCTAAACCACTGCAGAGATCCATAATCCACACTGAACTAGTTTAAAACTATTTATACTGAACACACACAAGAGTTCACCTCACTTTACAAGGAGTCTGAATGAGCAAGGTAGAGGTTAGGAAAATGGACCTGCATCTAATAAACTGGGCATGAGTAATTATTTTGCAAGAGAGAGGCAGCTGCAAAGCTCTGCAGCCAGTGTGCAGGCACAGAGAATAGTTACATGTAGCTTTAAATCCAGCCTGAAGAATCTTCCTTGATAAGCTTAGAGGATTCTTTACACGAAACAGGACAAATTAGGCTTATCAAGGAAAAGCAGAATGTCTTCCCTCTCTTCGTCTTCTACTCATATGTTTCAAATGTGTAGGAGGACAGAACAATTGAACTCAAAACTGGACTTAATGCACGGTAACACAGTGGAACTCTTTTGGGACTTTAATAGCGCTTTCATTCCAAACAAAAAATTCACCATAAGCAAATTATGGCACAAACATAAACCACTGAATGCACAAGTCACTTCTGTGAACACAGAAAAAGTAGGAGAATGCTTAATGTTTAACTTGGTGAAATTCAAGAATCTGGCATTCTGTATTAGCAATGCAAGATATTCTAACTGTTTAAAAGGTGAAAGAAAATGGTCAGTGGGGTAGAATAGCTGGAGCTGACAAAGATCATTTGTCTCCGGAGGGAATTCTGCAAACAGGCTCAGGTTGTTGACAAACGAGGCCATTAGAACACATGAGCAGTTATTTGCTGATTTGGAGCAAATGATAAATTGACTACCTTTATTTACTGCCACTGAAATATTTCATGGAGGCGGGGCTTTTCAAAGGTGCTTGACCATGTTTGGAAGGATCAAAGTGGAGGGAACAAATCAATAACCTAGAATAACTTTTGTGACGCTTTCCCCCTTTCTGCCTGACCTTCATTAGCGGCCTCCTTAGAAGCTGCCGACAAGCAAGCACTGACGGCCTCATAGGAAGCGCTCAGCCGTGTGTTAGGATCCCGCTTGGGTTTGGGAGGAGGCTGTTTCCGTGGCGACGGCAGGCTGCTGCTGTCTTCCATGCTGAACACTGAGTGCAGGGATGGGGACCTGATGGACGACCCAGCCGCAGAATGTACCAAGCCCTCCACCGCCATGGGGACAGGCACAGAGCTGGAGTGAAAGTGCTTCAGCGCTCGGTAGCCAGCAAAGCCATCCTCAGGGAGCTTCCCACCCTTGTCTTCAGCTCTGAAAAAACACGGAGGCCCAGATGCATTATTCAAGTGGTAACAATGAACCTGTTCATGCAAACATAACAACAGCTTTTTGGTAAACAGCCTCCTGCCTCCCCTGCTGTGCGGAGGGGATGTGTGTAGTAATCTCCTGACAAACAAATCCAGATCAAGCTGCTAGCTTTCCTCCATTTCCTGTTTCATGATAAATTGGGACACTGGCTCTTTTTTCACACAGATGCAGCTTTCCTTAAGCAGTTTCACATTGTGGATCAGACGCTCCGTGAATGAATTGTTCACACTTTGATTGTTGCACACAATCAAAAGCCGCGTTTCCAATCTGAATGATAATTTCTGGGAAATCCATTTTAATGGAAAGTTACTGAGGCAGCAAATGCTGAGCCTTTATCACTATTTTCTGAAAAGACAACAATAAATTCTATTTAGATAATGCAAATCTTTAAAATATTAATGACCCTATTAACCAGCTACAGTGGCTGCCTGAATGATTCCACCTAGATATCTACATATCCTCCTGTGAAGGCTTACTTGATAGCTATCCTTTTAAAGATATTAATTATGACATTATGCTTAGTTACTTCAATCACAGTTTTGGACTTTTGCTTATTCCAATTTTTTTTTCAATTTATTTTTTGCTATTTCAATACGTATAGAGAAATGATGTTTTTCAGCCACTTCCAACTGGTTTTTAACAGAAATTCTTCAAACATTTTACTCTTCCAAAAATCAAAATGCTGAAAACCTTTCAGCTTGGAGTGGCAGCCTATTAGATAGATGTCCATACCATCATTTTACAGAGAAACTGCCAAGCATTTGTTTTTTTTTCAAACTGTATTTCTGTATGGCAGATCACCAGCAGGGTGGTGAATTCATGTGCAGGATATAGCCAGCTGCCCATGTAGTAAATGAAACAGCTAAAGATGAAAGTGTGGTGCTCAGTGGATAATTTGTTTTCACTGTAATGTTTAATTACAGTCTTTCTGACAAAGGCATTTCCTCCAATATGTAATCACTGGGATATTTGAAGCTAATTAAGCAGATGCACTGCCATTTTCACTTTAATAAAGTCACTGACAAAAGCAATGAAAGCAAAGGCACTTGTTCTAGATGAGAATTAGGTTCCTATGGAAAAGTAAATATTTGTATGTCCAGCAAGTTATTAGAAGCTTTCCTGCTCTTGATACATACCTGTTTTTAACTGCAAATGCTACCTGTGCCCATTCAGGTGTCTGAGAGAAAAAGACCTGGGACTCCACTCCTGGGAAAACGTTCTCCAACCATTTGCTGAATTTGTAAAACAGGTACTCCTGAAAACTCCGATGGGAGCTAAACAAAAAGGCTTTCATCTATTTTTAAATAAGAGGAAAGAATCCTCTTCACAGTCTATCTAGTTCATTGTATAATCAGAATTTCTTGGGCTGCCCTTTATTGTATTTTAATGCCTTCTTGGCTGTTTTTCATTATTTAGGCAATTTCCCCTTGCTGAAATTCTCAGTTAGATGAGTTTTGCTTTTGTTTAGTTGGTTTGATGATAGTTCAACTATAATCTATTTTTCTTCAAATTAAAAATTTCTGCAAAAAAAAATAAAGGCTTCAGAGGCTTGAATAAGTTCCTATAAAGTTCACTCTTCCCTGAATAAGATATTACTGGTGTCCTTATGTTTCTGGACTTAATTACCTGCTCCAAAGAAAAACAGTGTCTAGCATTGATCTGGGTTGAATACATACCTGAAAATGCTCTTGCAATTTTCAAGTTACGCTCAAGTCACTTATGTGACTTTAAAAGCAGGGAAGGAAATCATAAAACTGAAGAAGTGATTTAATTCCTTACTATCCAACCTAGAATATATTTTCTCAAAGCTAAGATATCTTACCTTTTGTGGACTTCTTCTGGTCTATTTCTAGCCTCTAGCTTTTCCCTGTGGTAAGCAGCATTCATCTCATTGCGAACCCGGTCGTTTTCCCGAGCAATGTCAGAAGCATTTTGAATGACCAAGGCATCGTACGTTTTCAGCCCCATATCCTCAACATTCTGCAAGAAGCCTTTGACTGAGGTGATCTCTTGCTGTTTGATGCTCATCTTCTGTAGCATGCGCTGGCGAGCTAGAAATCCTCTCACAACTACCATAACAGAAGAAAAAATAATGGACCAATGAAAGACTACTAATTAATTAGTGAATAACAATATTACTCTGTGTTCTGCTGTAAACATAAGTAAATCAAGTTCAGTCAACATCTTATACAAATAGTGAAAGAAATGAACATTGTATACAACATACAAAAATGGATGTGCCTGTTTTATTTTGCCAGTGCTTAGAACCAACTATGACAGCAAATTCATTCACAAATTTAAGCTACCAGAACTCAAAATGGTTACTTTCACTGAAAGTTAATTTTGTTTCCATTACAACTGGAAACTTGGATGTCTGATGCAGAATGCAGAAGTATATATTTAAAAAGGAAAGGTCAAAAGATTGTTTGTTTTAAAATAATACTCCGAGTAAATGATTATTGCATTGAATATGGTAGAAATTAAAAGATTGTCTGTATCTGTTAATCATCAAACAGTATTTTTGACATTTCAGTGTACCAAAAAACAGGGAAAAAAAACCCAAAACAAATAAAAGATCCTTTATTACACCTAAAGACTTTTTTTGCTCATTTTCTTTCAGCAGAAACAATTAATGCACATTTCTGAACTGCTTCTGTCACATCATTTCCATTTTTCAGCTTAAAACTTTCATCTGCGTTGCATCAGCCTTGCGTATCTAATAGGCCTATTTTCTTACACTCCTTGTCAGTCTTATGTTTTGGTGTACCTCCCGTAATGGGTTTCTGTGTTACTTTCCTAAACATGTATATGCAGTACAACAGTTTCTACTCAACCTAAATATTGCCTTATCCCCTGAATTTTCAGAAGTATCCACCTGATTGGAACCAAGGGACAGGGACTTCTGTGACCATGATGAATCCACCACTAAATCAATCACTCTACATGGAACCAGCGATGTTAGTATGCCTGGGCATGTGTCCTGGCTTGGGAGGAAAGCTATGCTACATAAAGGTCTTTTGTCTGTGTGTTTGTTTTTTTAAGCTCCCCAAGATGATGTTTCTTTCCAGGTCTACAGTAACTGCTGTGTACCTCACAGGGAAGAAAATGTTTTAAAATTATTTTCTTGGTACCTGAAATATTGCTTATTTTCAGTAGCTCAACTTACAGGTAACCACACAACAAAACAGGTAAAATTTCATTATTCCCTATTATGTTTACTCTCATTTTGGTCAACTCAAATTTCTTGATAAGTAAACAGGAAGTAGCCTGTATAAGATGTTGATTTGAGTTTTGGAGATGCTAATGAAAACACTAAGGTTCTAAGATAGAAATGCTACCATGTATAGGTCTTTCTAACAATGTAATTCGGTGTCAGCCACAGGAGCACTTCCGAGTAACATTAAAAGACAGTCAAATTCAATTAATCTAAAGGAAAAACAGAAGAAGGTACAACTAGTCTTCTATGAATGTAAGATGATCCTGAATGAAATAAATAGACAAATTGAGGGCAATGAAAGGCATTTTCTGTCATCTCCTATATCCTCGCTTACATATTTAAGTCAAGATTTTGTTTTTGATTTTTAGAGATGCTCTGTGCCTACCTGATACAATGTAAGAAAGGGAAATGTTCAGGTATTATTATTCACCCAAAATTCACTGGGTTTGGAAAAATTTAAGTTCATATACTTTGGTACAATCTATAATGGATAATTTTGAAAGTTTACATTTTTTTTATAACCATAGCCAGTTACATCAATCTCCAAAGCTACCTTCTAGAATAAAATCTGACTTTTTAAAACCTGAAACATTAAAATACTTACCCAATTGAGTTAAAAAGGAAATTAACAGCACAGCTTTTGTTGACTCTTTTATGAGAATTCACAAGGGACATACACATTAATGAGTCTGAATTTATAATGTTGCTGTTGAGAAGGTAATGGAATCATGTATAGAATGCTGTCAGAATTCACTGCTTACAAGTATGAAGAAATTCAAAAAGCTTAAAAATCAAAAATTGTTTCTCCATTTGAAGGGTTTTGTCTTCAGTTCAACACAGAAATAAACAAAACAAGAAAAAAAACCACAAAGAAACAAATGAAAAAAAAACAATACAAAACAATTTCATAAGCTCAAAAACTGCTGTGAAATGAAAACTGTCATTTCCTGGATCTTTACTTCTCACTATCAACAAGTATTGTACAGATTCTAAGACTGTGCTCTGAACTCGGTCCTCTTTTATGTAGATCTACAGTAATTCTCACTTATGGAGATTAAAACAATTCAGGTTAGCATCCTCAGGACATAAAATTACCTAGTTCTTCACAGTTCATCTAAGGACAAAGACCAGAAGAATTAAAATTCCATGGATCTGACTTCAGTGAGAAAAGTTTTAACCACTGTGTATACAATGTACTAAAGTTAATTCTTAATCTAGTTGAATTGTAATGTAAGACTTTAAGGATGATGGATTTTCCTATAGGTACAAAAAATTTTCTCAATGATTCAATATGAGCAAAATTTCCCAAATGTAGTTCTTTTTCTTACTGGGAGAGGGAAGGTGTAAAGGACAAAGCCTATAAAATCTGACTAAAATCTGACAAACAAAACAACAAGATAAATCTTTTTTTTTTTTTAATTTTCTTAAAAAATGCATTAATGGGAAACATTGCAGGCAACAGCTAATTAGATAAATAATGCAATGTTTTAAGGAAGTAGACATTTGAGATTCTAATAGGAAATGGAACAGTTGTAACAAGAAATCAGGAGACAGTGGATAGCAGCTCCTTTAAAAATGTGCCAAATAATGGGCCAGTGTGATCTTAAAACAAAAACACAGAAGAAAAAAAATGCCTAAAAGTAATTTAAAATAAAAATTTACTACAGGAACTGCAACAGAAGCAGAGAAGTAAGACAACTAAACCTGCAAAATCATCAGCTTTGTATTCATGATATATTTGCACAGAAAGGTATTTTGTATCCCTGTTATTTTTTAGCTTGGAGAAGAGAAGGCTCCAGGGAGACCTCATTGTGGCCTTCCAATACTTGAAGGGAGCATATAAACAGGAGGGGGAATGGCTGTTTACAAGGGTGGATAGTGATAAGACAAGGGGAATGGTTTTAAACTGAGACACAGGAGATTCAGGTTAGATATTAGGAGGAAGTTTTTCACACAGAGGGTGGTGACGCACTGGAACAGGTTGCCCAAGGAGGTTGTGGATGCCCCATCCCTGGAGGCATTCAAGGCCAGGCTGGATGTGGCTCTGGGCAGCCTGGTCTGGTGGTTGGTGACCTTGCACATAGCAGGGGGTTGAAACTAGATGATCATTGTGGTCCTTTTCAACCCAGGCCATTCTACGATTCTATGATTCTATTTGTTTTGCAACTCAAAGTTAAGAGGTGATACTAATGCCTTTAAAAGTCAACAAACATTCTTGAAAAACAAAATACTCAAGCTCCCCTTAGTTTTAATTACAGTCAACAGTTTTCCATAAAATTACGTTTCACAGACACAAAGTGTAAACATTACCAATATTTGTATCATCCCCAAAAATCTGTATAAGTAGCTAGTTGGAAATATGCCAATAGGGAAATAAATAAAATACGGCAACTATTCGAGGAAGAAAAAAAATTGTTTGTTTGTTTGTTTGTTTGTTATGCAATGTTTCCTATCAGTGTACAAAGTGACAGCTCAGGAATACTTGTTCTGTAATTGTTACCTTTTTGGCAGGTTATAATTTTCTTCTGAAGCTGAAGGCACAAATCGTTGAGATGGTCAGCTTGCCAGTACTTAAGAAACACTTTTCGGACTCCTATCTAGAATACAAACAGCAGGGAAACTTTCACCATCAACAAAAAAGGCCAAAATAATGACAAGTAAATAATAACAATATGCGTACAATCCTGCTGAAGGTTGAGATCCGATCTGCGATATTAGGCTAGTACAATGCCAATAGTTGTACAAGAGGTAGCATCACTTGGTTGAAGAAAAGACATATTTGGAAAGGATAAGCAAGCTGTCAGACACACACTCCCCCTTGAGGTCCAGAACCATCCAGAACAAATACTACAATCAAGTTAAATACAGGTTGGAAAATAAGCATTCTGAATGAAATTACACTAATGTGTTTTAGACAATTTAACAGAAAAAAAGGTTTAGCTTTTACAAAACATGGGGATGTGAGCAAGGAAAAAGGTGAGCAGCCATACGTCCATGGGGAGAAGAAAACAGCAACAGGCAGCTGACATCCATGGAACAGGAAGGATTCTGCCCACTAGTGAGAATGATTCCTAGTGTCCCATAAAACTATGAATCCTAGCTCCCAGAGCTGCCTGCTGAAGCTATTCCCCAGGTCTCTTCCTAGAATCAAGCGTGAGCAGTCAGACATATATTTGTGAAAACTGTTCTCCTGTGTATTGATGGAGTGTATGAGCTTATTCTGGTGCTCAGCAGTTGTTTGGTTTAATTCATCTAGTTCTCAATAAACACAGAATCAGTAGATGCTCTTCCCCTCTTACAGAAAAAAACAACTTGTTACAGCAAAAGGAAATGTATTCTGAACATGATGAAACAGTCCTTTTCTGTATAATCTTCAAAAACATTCCTTTCTAATAGATTGGTTTAAAAAAGTAACTGGGATAAATAACGAGTTTCCTTATTCCGCTTTTCTTCTTAGGAATTCTGTACCTTGCTTCAATGCTCAGAAATAAGATCAGTACCAGGTAGCCGGCCAGTGAAGATTATATGTTTTGTCTAGCTATTAATTTTATATGACTACTGATTAATTAAAATCAGTCTGGCTGAAATTGCAGAGATTCATTCCAACTCCTGCTTGTACATAGCTCACACGATCATTTTCTTGTCACTGCACCACCGTACTGCACTGTTGTTTCTTCAGTATGGCTATTGTAGACAACTACTGGCAGGGAGATTTGTACACCTTTTCAAATAACTGCTTTTAATCCTATCACTGTTGTCAGATATACTGCACTGGTAGAGATAAACTGCTGAAAGTTAGGGCATATTTACCATGGCTAATCTCCATTAACAAAGCTCAGAAGTGGCTGGGGCACCTTTTCCCTCCTCTCTACACTAGAGGAAAACTACTTTGCATCAAATGTTAAGAGTCTCTAACTCTGAACTTTAAGCTAACAGGCTATGATCGTGAACCAACAGCTTTTTAGTTAAAATCAGATGCACTAAAATGGCAAAATTAGAATTATTTCTAATTTTTTTAAATGTTAGTATCTCTTTTCCCAATAAAATAAGCCTTTTTGTGTTACTGCAAAGTATGTGAAAGCAAAGTGCTAAAAAAAGCGTATTACTTGTCTCACCATTGGAGAAACTCATAAATAGGGAATAGGCTTTCTTTGCATGCTGGAAAATGCACGGAATGGCTATTTTAGAAAACCGTGTGGCTACAGAAATACTGCATATAACTTAGCTATTCTAGAATAGCTCCTCTGTTCAGACCATCTATTCTGGAGTAATCCTTCTGCTTACAAATTGAAGTTATTACTCCAGAACAAAATTGCCTTCGTCTGAGAGCCCTGTTTCTAACAACTGAGGCTACCCTAGCAAAACGGTGTCATTATGTTTACTTAATAGACTCTCTTGAGTGATGCCTTATAATTTTATAATGTCATATTCATCTGAAGCAATCTCACTGAGTTCTTATCAGGCTCTTATAATCTGCTCTCACAGACAGGGTCTCATCTTCACTTTCCCAACTGCAGATTTCAGACAGAAGTTTTCACTTTTCTTCCTGTGCTTTTAGAATTCTCTCCTTGCCTGCTTCTTAGCACTCCAAATTCCTTCTTCATCCATCATCTGGAGTCTGCTTCATTACCAGAGCTTGCTACATTTCCTTAGGAATTTTTTGTCTCTACTTCTTTTTCTCCTTCTTTATTCATAAAAATTGAAGAAAAAGAAGTCAACCACTTCCTTCAGTTTGAATTAGCTTATCTTTCAGACATATAACTCCACTTAATGAACAAGCAAATTTTTCATGTTTGTTGCAGCAAACCATGCCAATCTCTTCTCTTCTCTTCTCTCCTCTCCTCTCCTCAGGCATTCTTTCTAATTTTGAGCCTCAGGTTTTCTTCCAGGACACCAGAACATCATCTCGACTCCTCCCACCACATCCATTCTGTCACTACAAGCTGCAAATTCTGTAATGCTCATTAAAAAAAAACAAACAAAAAACACCTATTTTATTCTATTCATCTTTTCAAATAACATACTGAACTATCCTTACAACTAGCTTTGACTAATAAAACTTCCATTTTCTTGCTAACATCATCTGATATCCAGAATTCTTCTGTAAGAATAACTGAATTATTATTCATATGGTACTGTAATAAAACTGTAATAAAATTATCATGCAGTTTTTATAATTAGCATTTGTATCTGAGTAGCTCTTGGAAAACCAATGCCTGGATACAGAAATTTCATTAAATTATATTCTTCTACTCCGATTACTTTTCCTCTTTATAACCCACTTTTTCTTTACACAAACCCTCTACACCACTTTGAAGCCTTTTTTAACCTCTTTGTCTCAGGCCTATGCCCAATCAACATCTCATTTCTGCCTCTTTTCCTCAATTCCTTAAAATGCCTTCTGTTTCTGTCTTCCTTCCTCACTGGAAGTCTAAGACATACCTCTCTATTAGGGCAAGAGATTATGGCACCTGGACAGTAGAAGGGTTAGAAAAATCAGTTGAAGGAGACAAAAAGTTACATTTTGAAACTTCACAAAAGCTCCGATAACTAGTAATGCTTACAGCAAAACTAACCCCACACTCAATTATTCTCATAATTAACACACGGATCATATCTATGCTACATTTCAAGTGAATAACTTAGCTAAACATTGAGTTGTAATTTATTTCGCAGTATTCAGTCACAAAATCAGTCAAGACAACTGCTCGAGCTTATGGTCAGTGTAGTTTCAAGTGTTCACCATCTGGCTCCACAGACTCACAAAGCCAGTTAGGGGACATTCAAAGAGCTAGAGCTCCTTTCTCCCATTCCACAGAATGACATAAATGCAGTTACTGTGGTATCACTTATACTAAGAACTTCATTATCCTGCTACAATTTTTAAGTGAATGAAGGACAGAAGTACAAACAATACAAATTCATTTTTACATTCAGAGAAGAGCTATCTGCAGCTTTTACATCATATGCTAGGTCAACTGAGAGCAGAGATCTAGACAGAAGTATGTGCAGAAGACACTACTGTGAGATATTGGGTTCTGTTCACTTTGTTGGAGAAGTTTGTTATTCCTTGTTGAACCAAATCTGATATTTTCTGAAGCTGATCAAGCACAAACTAATCTCCCTGCCTTCTGCATAGTACTGGAGTTCAATGAAAGCAGTAGCACTGAAAAATCACAAAATGCATTGGGTTGGAAGGATCTCCCAACCCTCCCAGCCCCCTCCCCTGCCATGGGCAGGGCTGCCCCCCACCAGCTCAGGCTGCCCAGGGCTCCATCCAACCTGGCCTTGAGCGCCTCCAGGGATGGAGCACCACAGCTTCTCTGGGCAGCTGTGCCAGCGCCTCACCACCCCTGAGTAAAGAATTTCTTCCTAACATCTAACCTAAATCTGCTCTCTTCTAGTTTCATATGCTGGCTATCAGTACAGTTTGTGTCTTCTCTGACCATAAACTGTTTCTTGCTTACCTAAGGGAAAGAAGGTTAAAATCTTCTTGCCCTAAAGAAATCACTTTTCAGTACTTTCTGGGCTAAAAAGTGCTCTGATCTGAGTCTGAAATTTTAATGTCATTCCGATTCCTGAAAAAGTAAACCATCTGTGAATTACAGTCATAGTTATTTTAATTAGAAAAGCATTAGGGCTTTAAATGTTATTTTTCAAAGTGACACATTTTTTAAAGATCTGGAAAAATTGTCATTGATGACTACCAAAGCTTCAATTACTGCTATAGGCCTCCAAAATTTTTTATTTTTTATTTTTTTCCTGGGAGGAGAAAGAAAGGATGGGAGGGAGCTGTTCTTTTTTCTTTCTTTCTTTCTTTCCTTTTTTTTTCTTTCCATTTTGTTTTTAAATGAATCGTGAAAAAACAGGTTTTCCTTCAAAAAATGGAACTAAGCAGATTAATTGTCATTTTTCAAACCATGACTATGGGTTTCTGTGCTCCTCTCAGGAAATTCCAGATGAAGGACCATATTTCATTTGGGGGGAAAAAAGCCAAATGCGAAAGGAGAAAACTGCTAGAACATTTTCACTTAGCTCAATGGCTTCGAAACCCTCTGTCTTCGTGTCTCATAATCCTCACATAGGACTTCCACTTATCCCCAAACCATAAGGACTGCAGGATAGGGCCGGGGATGCTTTTCCATTTGATGTGAAAACCTCCATACACACAGCAGCTTTGCCTTGCTGCTTATGTTCAATGCGGCCAGCAGCTCCTCAGCACCCAAATGAGCACCAATACCAAAAGGTGGTGGGAAAGTTTGCAAGGAAAGGAATTCTTTTCTTTAGCAGCAAACACAGCTTAGGCTGAATTTAAGGGCACAGAGTGGGGGGAGAAGGGCGAGCTGTGTGTCTGCGAGGCATCAGGAGGATGCTGCTGGTGGAGAGGGCTCCTGCGAGTGATGGATTGCACGCGGGGGCCGGGGTGATGGATGGATGCGGCCACCGGTGTCTGCAGGCAGTCTGTGAGAGCTGCAGCATCCTCCCCTGCTTTCCCCCCAGCCCTGAGCCCCGAATAAGCCTGCTGTGAGCTCCTTGCCTTGCCAGTCAGGGAGATACAGGGAGGAGCAGAGGCAGAGTGGAGAAAACCCTTCTTTTATTCCCAGCACGGAGCAGAGCCGCAGTCATCACCTTGCCTGACCTTCGTCCCCTCTCAACCAGGCTGTTTCAATCGGTCACTGAAGTGTGGCACAAAGCCCAATTCCGTCACTTCCTCTTCTTCAGAAATAAAAAGCAAATGTTGGGCTGCACAGCCCAGAGTTCAGACCAGGGGAAAACCCACAAATCTCTGGGCCGTCTGGGATCTTTTGTTTATCGCTGCACTTAATCCCATTTTTGGGTCTCCCAGGCTCAGCCTCGAAAGAAAGATAGATGAGGTGCGTCAGAATCTCACCTGATTAACTTGGCTAATTCCGTGATTTTGTTCCTTTCCAAGGCTGGTTTGGAAAGGGATGGGGGGGGAAGGCGTGCATGCATGGAGCAGAGTCCCAGCCTCATGCAGGCGAAGCAGAAGGGCTCTTATTATTATTATTATTTGCAAAGGACAGTCAGTAACAACCAAACAAACCAAACAAACATTGGGTGAAGACTACATTCCTGTTGCATGTTCGGATTTGGGCAACAGAGCCCCAAAATGGAGTTTCCAGCAAAGCCATTGTGCACAGTGTGCTGCTGCTCCTGCACCATGCCATGCTGTGAGAACAGCAGCTTCTCCCACAGATAAGCAAGTGCCTGCAACGTGTGTGGTGTAGATAGAGATCAGCCCCTGTGGTGACGTAGTTACACACACCTTTTCCTCTGCTTTTTCTGAACAGAAAGGTAAAAAGAGGAAATTACGCCATGTTTTTGGACGAGTTTTCTATAAGAGCATCCTGCGTGGCAATACGTCTGCCAGCCCCAGAGTCCTCCCTGGGGTNAAAAAAAAAAAAAGCGAAGACTTCCAGCACAGCTAAGATTACTAAATAACAAATAAATAAGCTGGCATACAATTTACGAGGCTCCTGAGATGACTTTAACAATGTCTGCAGCTGTAAAAACGTGGACTGGAACTAACACAACATCTTTTCCATGCAGCTACCTGCTGCTGATTTGGAGCTTCAGAGGAAACATTCTGACCGACCTTCTTCTACTGCTTATTTCACATCCGAGGAGTCTTTGGATCATACCATTCAAACTTAACACCTGTTTCAAACTGCGTAATCTCTTGTGTTCAGAATTCAAGACTACTTATAAGAAGAAATGATTGTGGATTAGAAGAGACAGGCTAAAAATTGGAAAGATAAACTCAGAAGGTTTTAAAGCAGTCCTATCTTTCAACTAGACAAGTATGCCTAGCAGTCAAAGGCTGAGAGATTCTCTTTTAGTGGAGTCTGGCCTTTGGAGAGCAAATCAAACTGATAAAAAACACAAGTTGTTTGCATTCTGGCAAGCTCCATCTAAAGTAACTGAAGGGTTAACCAAAGACCACTGACCTTAGCTAAACAAAATGTAAAGCTCCAAGTTTTGATGAGAAAGCTCAGTAAGCTATGAACTAACTCCCCTTTATTGAATTCATATTTGCAAGCTTAACAGTGTGAGGAATGATAATCCAAATAAATGAAAGTTTCCTTCTGTCAGTAAAAACAGCCAAGGACTGCTTGTGCTCCAGATTTCTCTCACAGTATGCTAATGTTTGCAAGATAGTCATGCTATTGGGATGGTAGGCTTTCTTTATCCAGTACATCACTGCATGACAATAAATGAGCAAATAATGTCGATTTCCTAATATAAAGGCCTTAAGAAGTTCTGGAGAGCAGCTCAAAATGCAGCAGCCAACACTCCCAATCAATTTGACTCTAAAGTTACTGGATGTCATCTTGCTCCCTCCTCTTATATTAACAGCAAAAACTCTTGCTGACTTCTCCAGGGGTTAAACAAGTCTATTATTTTCATTCTGTCTGGAACAGGAATGGCTTGTTTTGATTTACAAATCTGATTTTCTCTTACATCAGTTGTGCTTAAAAATCACAGCAAGTAGCTAAGCTTGTCATGATCGGGTATATATTTAAACAGAAAGAACAGTTCATCTAGGCTGCACAGAGAACTAGGATGCAAAAGCAGCCTTTTATTAGTAGCTCTGCATTTTTATAATTTCAGTAATTAAGCGCGTGGTTGAAACTACACTGTATGTCAGCTTCAATTAAACAGCTCTTTTATTGTCCCAGTTTAGTTATCTCCAGCTCAGCTTACCCAAGTAATAGCAACATTTCATAAACCTATCAACACTTCTCTAATAAATGCTTCCCTCTAACACAGAAGCTGCCGAATCAAGCACAAAACCCTGGCTAGCTGATAGTGTTTACTCTAATGCTTGACTAATAGAAAGAAATAAACCCAAATCAGATTCTCATATTTGATCTTCTTCATTTGCCCTCAATTTTTAAACAGGCCACAGTACTTAGAAGAAAAGAAATCTGTTCCGAGAGTAGGTTTTGAATTTTGCTGTTCTGCTGGCTGATAAAACACTCTCCAAACACAAGTTACGTGAGAAAGGAAAGATAAATTGTCAAGCACAAAATAAATACAAAAAATCAATTTCCTTTACTCCTTTTTGGGAACTCACTTCAGAACACTGATTTGCTTTCCCCTCACCCTCAAGTTAATACGACTTCTCACAAAATGAGATAGTCAGGTACATTATCACAAGGAGTTAAATAACGTATCACCTAGATCCATCCAGCTATAAAATCCAGATTTTTCCTTCTCCCCACCCCTTCTGTGGAGTTTACTGTAACGCTTGTCCTGTGATGATGACAAATAAGCAGGAGGCTGATTTCAGATGTGTGTTTCTTTCTCCTAAACTTCATCATTCTCAGTGTGGATATTTTAGCTATCTATTTTTGGTTGATTTATCAATCCAAATCTGCAACAGCTCTTCAGGGAAGCGCAGCTAATGGTATTGGGGAAGACATTCTTTGACTTATTCATGAAGCCCAGCATCAAGCAGATTTTCAATTCCAGCAGTGAATTGTTTGCAGTAGTTAACTGCTGGCAACAGTGGCTGACTAAACTGGTTATATATGTAAACCCATATCTCTTGGATGATTTTTACGGATGCACTATAAAATGACTTTTTTCCTCTGGCTTTGCTAGCTGACATCACCCTGGGTTCCTAGTTCTTCTTTTCCTTACCTATCTTCCCCTGTCCTTCCCCTTACCTCCTTCTCCCTGTCCCATTTTTTTCTTTTTAAGAGTCTCCTGCAGTAAAAGCATAGAAGAGACCACCCATGAAAACTGAAAGTTGTATAAGCCCATCTGCTTCTTAGTCACTGAGTGACAATGGTATAACTTTCACCCACAAGCACTCCTGTTGCAATTAACTTACCAGCATCTCCTAAGAGTTTTGCTCCTTTCTCATAGCACTAAGTCCTAGGCAATCCTTCTCCTTTATCAACAGTTGTAGAAACATTTTCTGTCCATCTTAATGCTTAGAGATTGCACATGGATTAGAAGATATGTTAACCTGCTCCTCTAAACTAATGCTCCAAAAGCATATATAAGCATCCTAATGACTGGCCAGTCCCTAAACTCCACACCTGCCTCTGAAACTGCTCCGGATGGTGTCTTGTGGTATAAATTTCAGTCCTAGGCTTGGAAAAGGCCTGAGCCTGAAGTGACACTGCCTAGGAGAATGTGCTGCACTTTAAGTCACAGAAAGCTTCCTTTCTGTACATTAGCTTACATAGTGTGAAAGGGAACACCATTTTCTTTAGAAAATGGTAAGTAATCAGTGATGCTAAATTACAAAGCTACCCTAAGAAGATGACAGAGTACTCTGTCCAAACGAAGGTCACATCACAATCCTTATTCTGGTGAAGATTAACTGCGGTACAAATAGGCTGAGGAGATTGGATGGAAAGCTGAGAGCTTCTTATTCACTGTTTGGTGCTTGTCTTTTGGTTGTTTTTGTTTGTTTGTTTGTTTTGTACCTGATGTACAGTGATCCTAGTTACACAGCTCTATCTGAGTCCGGGCACTGGTGCCTATGCAGGCATTGACAAGATGGGAAGTCTTAAGTAAATGTTTTGCATATCCCCTATTACCGCAGCATTTAGTACAACATTTATTGTAGGATTTTACATGAAGAAAATGTTTATTTTATTTTTTATTTTTTTATAATTCAGGAACCATTCAAGCCTTAAAACGTGTTCACCAGTTATCTTTAAAAATCTGGATACAAATTTATAAAGTGCACGTGCTCAAATGAACTCTTTTTCTTCCCACAAGAGTGCACTGATTTTTTGACACAATGATCACAGCTACTCATTTGCTAGAAAACTCAGAAAATCATCTTGATTCTACTCCAAAGCATATATTAAATGTCAAAAGAATATACTGTTGCAAAGGATCTGGTGGCTTGCCACAATGGAAGTGACTCAGCTAGCTTGTTTAAAGAATGATATTTTAATTGCTTTGTAGATCACAAACCTGCCAGCCTTGTAATTTACACTGCTGGAGAACAAGACGACATCGCTCCTTGGCAGACAACTTCTTCTCTCCTGCTGCTGTATCAGCCAAATCTTTATACCTAGAAAAATCAGAAGTAGTGTTACTCTAAGATAGGCCTGGTTGACATTTTTGAAGACATTATCAGTTTTCCTTTGACTTTCAACACTTTGATATCCAAACTGGGAGCTGAGGATTCTTCTAAGAGTGAAGTAAACAAGGAGGACAACCACCTTAAACCTTTAATATTATTAGACATGACCTTGGTTAACAACAGTGTGGAACAAGTGAGGCCTATACTGAGATTTGCTTCTTGTCAGATCTTTTGATGCCTCACTGAAAATCAAAACAGAAAGAATGCAAAGCCTTACTGACTGATTTCATTGGTACTGAATTTGGCCACTGAACGGAAGAAAGTACTTTTTTCAGTATGTGTCACATGACGTGGCTATTAAGAAGTAACTGAAAAGAAAGTGACAATGATAAAACTGTTTTCCATCAATCTAAAAAGAAAATTTTCTTCATTTTGAAGTATTGGAATGAAATGTCTTGTAGCAAAGGGACTAAAAGGAACTTGATCATTTCCACTATTTGAAAGATCAAGAAGATATTACAGCATCAGAGTACCTTCAAAGCATTTAACACTAGGTGTTAAAATGCTCTTTTATGTACCGGAGTAAAAGAAACAATGTAGGAAACAATTTATACAAAGTCAAATACTGTACAACATTCAAATTTTAACTTATTACAACATACTACTAGGGAACTCATGAACTTTCCACATCTTGATGCCACATATTACTATCCATTCTTGGAGGCATATCTCAGGCTAGATATAACTGGATGTAACGAGCTGTAATGTTTTTTCATTACAAAAAGCCAATTTTTGAAAGGGAAAGATTTTGCAAATGTGTCACTTATGATTAATCTACCAGTGAAACAAGGTTACATTCTGAAGTTAGTGTGCCAGCTACATTTCCTGACATTGTATTTGTTTAGTACTTCATTAGCTGAATGGACCCATAACTCTGGTACAACCCAGACTTGCTGTCCTGAGCCCACTCACACATACCCTGGCAGGCAGAGCTGCAGGGCTGGAATGACTCCATGGACATCAGTGGTCCCAGAAGCCATAACACCTCCAGAGCAATTTCCTCAGGCAAACTCCTGTGAAGTCAAATTAAACCTACACGTCCAGCATCTTCGAGCTGCACAGAGCTCTTGCAGTCTGGAAACATCAACTGGTTTGGTGGAAATCCTGCTGAGGACTCTATGCCTAAGCCTACGCTAGTAAATGATATGTGAGAGGGATTGTTTCTCTGCCAAAGAAATGTCTGGTTTGAAGGAATGCTGATTTGAAGGGGCCAAACTTCACCAGAGACCCTTCTAATTAGCCTAATGTTTACAGTAGAAAACTGGGAACTCTAGTTTCTCAGTAGCTCAACCATGGTCACGAAGACATTTGTTTGATGGATTGTTATTAAGGCTGTAGCCATCTTGTTTCCATACTGGCATCAACTGAATTTTCTTAGAAATCATGGATAATCACAGGTATTAGAGAGACAAAAACTAGAAAGCTCAGCAACTGCTGACTGAAACAAAGATGATTATTCAGCATTGACTCAGAATCCATGATGAAAAAATTGTGAACGTGGCCAGCCTGAAACTCACTCACAGGAAAAACCCAGAGAAATATATTTTATTCCAGAAGCAGCATCAAATCAGAATTTCAAAGGCTGAAATTCTAAGTTTGGTTCAGATTTACTTTATAACCATCCAAATCATAGGACTTAAAAGGATAACCAAACACTCTTCACAATTTGTATTATACAAAAGGCCAGACAAAAACTGTCTACTGATTTTCCCCAATCTTAAAAATCTCTGAAATTCCACTGCATCACCCTGAAAGTCCCATCACTGTTCACAATTAACTTCTATCCCTTAGAGAGGCTCCGTGTCAGAGGAGTGTAGGCTAGTGGTTGTGGTAGCAAAGAGCTAATTATGGACATGTAAATTTGCTTCCCAATTCTGCCACAAACTTCCTCTGTGAACATAGGAAGCCATTTTGGAAATATTTACCTCTCTGTAGGTTAGTTATTGAAAAGATGCATTCCTGGTCTGAGTTAGTCACCTAGTTCTCACAACAGGCTGCGAAGACAGGTATTTCCACCAGTGACTTGCTTTGAGCATCCTAGACGTTTTCCTTAAAATGAGAAGAGATTGCCCTCTGGAGGTGCTCTTCTCTGCTGACCACAGATGGACTCAGAAGAGAAGTCCAGGCTGAAGGTCTACGTTTTCAGTAGCTCTGAGGGCTCTCACCCTTAGGTCTACTTACCTGACTGACTGACTCATCTATAGAGTCGGGACTAAGAGAACTTCCTTATTTCTTTTACCTGTATTTTTCCGATATGTTGTCTATCTAAGCACTTAGAATGAACAAGCACCTTCAGGTTTGGTATTACCATCTGTCATTTCTGATCAATCAATTTTATCTTGCCTAAGGCTGTTTAAAAAACAAAACAAAACAAAAAAGCACCACCAAATCTGTAGGTATTTTTATAGCCAGAAAAGTTCCCTGATTTTGTTCTCTAGTGCTGACACCAGGGAAGTAACAGGAATGGCTAAACAGAGATGAGCAAACCACACCTGTTGGTGGCAGCCCAAATTTGTCAGACAAAAGTGAAGGTATAATGATAAGCTTATTTGTTGTTTTTTTTCCCCCCTTTTTTTCTTACCCTAATTTTAAATTAGTTAAAGCATTAAAAATTTCTTCACTTATGGTTTAGTTACTTTTTATATTTTAACTTTTTTGGTACCCTCAGTAAGTATAGTGTTAATAACAAAGCAAAACAAAATTGATAATAAACCACAATGTATAAAAAGAAATAAAAACTTACAATCAACAACACTACTATCAAAACACAAAATGGTTCATCTTTAACATATCAGATAGTTTCTAATGTGAATGGAAGCTTGTGTTACTGTGTAGACAAGATAATTTAATGTCCTGTTAAACTTAACGCTTTCATGATCTCAAAAGTAGCAAAAAGAACTTACTATTTGTCATATTTGCTGTATCACAGAAAATGGTAATAAAAGTACTGAATTTATGATGCAGGCTTGCATAGATAAATTTGAGTTATGTGCAAACACTGGGGCTTGCTTCTGGAGAAATGCAATCTTGAGAGTCTTTGAAACCTTCCCTTACCAGAGAATTCTGCTACCAATGCAGCCCTAGTTCACTCAGGTGAATGAACAATCCAGTTAAATACTAGGCTTCATCTCACTGACAGATCATGTATTTTGCCCCAGAGAAATAACAAAGAGAATATTTGCAAGGCATCAGAGAGGATCCTGAGGGTCCAAGTGAGCTATCTTGATAACAAAAAACCTAAGTCAGGCAAAACATACTTCAGCAAAACATCCACTGGTGAATTAGTTGTGCAGACTCTCTTAAGAGACAACAGAAGGCACGATTTGGGATATCCTGTTGTAATTTTGATGCTTAACATACACCAGATAAATTGTGCACTGTAAGACTCTTGTTTCTTTCCACTGAGTATAAAGACAGTGTATGCTCTTGACTCTAGCACAGACATCTAATGTTAGATGGTGTACTCCTTTTCTAGGCAAGTCAAGAAGCTGATAAAAAGTAAGATTTCATGGCCCAGCCAGAGCAAATCATTCACTAATGGATCCAAAACAAAATACAAACCAAGCAGATTTAAAGGATTATACTGAATCAGCACACCTCCACCACCATGCAAGCACTAATGCAGCGTGCATTAGGAAATGCAAGACCTCTTTGCCTGTGCCCTCCTTTCATTTCGAAGTTACCATCAGGGAGCTCTCCCCAGCTCCATCCTTTCAACAGGAAATCAGCGTGTGATTTCCTCACCTTTGTCCTTAACACCCTTTTCTTCCCAATCTGTCATTTTTATACATCTAAATAGAAAAAAGACCTTAAGGCTTAAACAGGCTAGCACTGTGAGCATGGACTGCCTGGCTGGCACCCTCTGGTATTTCAGAAACTGTGCTCTGACCTCTTCTCTTTCACTTCTCATTGACACTTTTTAGCTGATCATTTTCTCCCTCACTTCCCTAAGTGCACAGCTGACAAGACCCAGCAGGCTGTTTTTTACCTGAGACAGAGTATTCCCGAGTTCAGGTTATGGCACAGTAACCCCCAGTAAAGCTCTCAAGCTCAGCGCGCTAATTGATTTACACGCTGTGTGAACAAACAGGCTGTGGGGCTGTACTCCCAGTTCTGTATGCACACCAAATCTTTAACTGCTGGAATAAACACCACACACTTGATTTCAATAGCACATCAACGCGATAGAAGATACTAATGGAAAGAACACTGCAAGTACAAAGGGCACAAAAACAAGCAGCTCCAAATCAACAGCTTACATAAACCACAGAGATGTCCTTGAACTGAAGCCTCAGAACTACTTTGTTTTATTTCTTTAGTATATGCTATTCTTTCTGTAAGGTCTTTCAAAATGACAAAGTCAGAGATACCTACCGACTGCAGTCCAATGTCCTCAGTCAGAGGACAACTTTTAATAACAGGACTCAAATCCTTCCTGAAAGCAATTCCTTCACTCCATGTCTTTGTCTTGCTTCAAAAATAAAAATCACATATGGCAGGCACTGAAGCTGCCTTATCGCAATTCTGAGTAATGTAGTTTTAAGTGTTAAATATCCAAACACAGCTTATGCACAAAAAAAGTTGGTCCTGACAGTGCCATTCATTGTGTTGCAGTTTGCTCTTCTCTTCCTTGTGTTTACTACAACGTATTCTGTTCACCAAGTTAAAATAGAATGATTCAGTAAGATCTATTCAAAAGGTAGCTAATAAAAGAAGGCAATCCAAATTAACCTGGATCATGCTAAAAGAAATGCAAAAATTGTCACCACAGAGGAATAAAAACAGGTTGCATTGTTTTGCTGAATTCTCTTTTCTTCCTTTCTAAACTTTTTCTTTTCTTTCTTTGACAATCAGTAACAGCTTGATGTATTATTATGTCTGTGAAATATGTGAAAGAGATGGACTTTGTTTGCAATACTTGTCACTATATGCTCATAACTCAGGATCTTCAGTTTTGTTCGTTTGGATTTGAGGAGGATGGGGAGAGTGGGTTAGGCACGGTTTGTATTTGAAAAATCTATCAAGTAAGAGCTGAAATATCTAGAGGACCTATTTACTGCAAAAAGAGGGTAAATACAGGATGTCTGGAAATTTTTCAAGTGATAGAAATCTCGTAAAGACAGTCACCGGTAAAGAATAGGATGGAATTTTGATTCATGTTATGTATGTACAAAGGATACACACTTGTTCCAGTTCTCTGTGTTATATCCTTTTTTTTTTTTTTTTTATTTAATTAAAGGAAGAATCTAATTATTTTTGAAATATGAGGACAAGGGAAATTCCAGGTAATTAGAAAAGGTGAAATAGACTATTTTGGTTTCCAAGAAAAGAAAATAAAAGTTATTCAGCCAAATATCTGTACACACACAGATATCTTGTTATCCAGCATGATTAACATATTAACATCCAAATCAGGTATTCAAAATTTTGGTCAGAATAGATCTGTGAATGGCATGAAGAGAATGATGACTTTATAAAGAGCAGATTACAGTAGATAAAATAGATTGCATTTGTGACTTTTTTTGATAGGAGTATAAAAGGGCTGTAAGTTTCACCTCTACATGAAACAACCATTTTTGGACCGAGTCTACTTCATACATACTTACAGAGATAATCCAAATTGGTGTGGACATGAAAATACATGCATGAAGTGCAATTTGCCTGACAGGTATGAAACGATGAAGAAGTATAGATGGCAGTACACCAAAACTTTACGGTACCTGCCTACTGCACAAGTGTAACAATCTACAATAACCTATTAAGCAATGCAGGACTAAAGAGCTAGATGTGAAGACCAATTACAATTAAGAGAGACAATAAAATTAAGGTCATTCTGGAAAAAAGTGTGAGCATTTTATTTTCTCTGGGTTAACCTGACAGACAAACATCTTCAGGCAGAAAGAAATCTGGAAAGCAATAATGCTGCAAGTGACCTTACAGCAAACCGTCCAGTTACAATCATTTAATCACAGAGTTTTTATTAATGCCACTAGATGCCAGAAAGTTTTCTGATTTAGATGAGATATTCTGATTTCCTCCTTCAATGATTAAAATTTCATTTCTTAGATAAAGGCACAGGACCATGCATAGCATGCTTTAACACGCCTATGTAAAAGGGAAAATATACTTAGGTGACATAAATGGTATGTAACTGAGACAAAATAGCAACATTAAGGACCAAGAAACAGAAGTGGAAATGACTTAGAAAATCTGCAGGGCAACATTTTTCAGTGTCCTACATGTGGGTCAGCCATTTGTCTCACATGGAGCTCAGCACAGACTTTTGACGGAGGATCTGGGCAATGAAATCCACTGAATCAGAGTAAACTTGTGCAGGAAAAGTCCATCTAGAATATTTTAATTTAGACTAAATAATATATAAAATTAAAATCTCATGTAAAGAAACTACTTTGTGATGAGTGACAGACAAATGACTTACAAGGATTTTTTTTTTTTTAATTTCCTAAATGTTATGGGGTTTTTTTTTGCATTAGGTTTTGTCATCCTCACTCTTTTCTAGATATCCAAATTTAAATTTCTGGAGAGAAGAAATAATGAAGATGTATGTCTTAATCCTAGAATACTTATTCATATACTTCATGTAATTAAGCAAGGGTTTCCTCATCTCAGACAATGTGGCAGCAGAATAACAAATAGAATGTTCAGCTCTTGAGATTAGTGGATTCAGCTATGCAAATGAAAAGTGAATTCACAACACCTGCTAAAGATTTGCATTACAATACTTCTGCATCATCTTACTTAAAGCTGACATTCCCATTCAATGTAGATAAAACAATGTAAAAATGTATCTATTTAAAGAAGTGGCAAAAACTGACACTGAATCAGAAATACACTAGCATCGAACAGACTATCATTCTTGTTACACAAACACTTTCAATTCTATACATGTTTACATTTACCTCCAGACATAGAAGCCTTCTCCATAACTGACTTCCTTTCCATGCTTGGGCACTCCCTAGAAACGCACACAGAGCAGGAAAATGCTTCCCAGTATACACAACATATTGACTACGGAACAAACTTAACGTTATCAAACTCCTAATTTGATTCTGTGTAACAGAGATGATACAGTAGTGGTGTGTAATGACACTGCCATGTGAAAACAGAGCATCAATAACAAAAGTCCCGCAAAACTTAAACATCCAAAATCATAGAAAATCAAAAGCTATGCTCTTTCAAAAAAAAAATAAATAAATAAAAAAACACAGAGATCAGAACAAAGGAATTTCTGGGAGTGGGAGTCTAACCATGACTGAAAGACAGGTAAATTTCTGCCATTTCCTACCTCAGAGGAAAAACCTGCCCTGTGAGTCTGAACAACACCTGGCTGCTCATGGTATAAGGAATCAGAAGATGACTTTTTTTTTAAGATCACAGTCCTACAAGGCAAGGCCTTTGGTGATTGCCATAGTTCTGCACATATGGCTTCCAGGAACTTTGTGGCTGGACCTCACCAGCAGGCCAGTGTTGGGCAGGTCAGGATAGAAAGCCATCCTTCAAGGAACACAGGACAAGACCGTGACTGCTGACAGACAGATCTCTGAACAGTCATGGATGTGATATTACAAGGGGGGACAAATTATGAAAGGACTTCAAAATGGTCTTCAGAAAAGGACATGCTTGGGCCCAGCTCTTGTCTCAATTTTTGGAAGACTGAAAACCTGCAAATAGGTTGTGTAAAGCAAAATGAATCATGGCACAGACTTTTTCTGAAAAACACACAAGGGCTTTTCAGAAAGGTGACGTGATTGTGAGCTGAAATGTTGCAGCCAAACTGGGCTTGCACAGTTTCCCATTTGGTCTCCTGCTACCAGAGGGACTGCTTCTTCCTTGGCTCTCTGGTTGCCAGGAGAGCAATTCCAAGTCTATGTGGAAGTACACTGAGGTAGAAGCAGAATGCAAAACCAGAGTTAAAAGAAAGAGGAATAAAACTGATGTTCCATCTAGACGATTCTTTATTTCTTCTTTGCTTTTTTTTTTCTCTTTTGTGCAACCAAATAACAGAAACACACAAAGTCCTTCTGAGATGGTTTACTAGGAACTCAGAATAGGTAGACTGGAATTGTGAGGAAGGTTTTGGGGACCTTCTTAAACCATACATGCAGAACAGTTTCTCTGGAAGATCATCACTGCCTATTCCTCTTCTTTGAGAGTTTCCCTTGTGCCCTCTGAACACCAGGAGAAGTATAACTCTGGGTGATGGGGATTCTTCTGGCTCACAATGTGTAACAATTAGACAAATTGTACTGCTGAAAAATCAGCATTTTCCAAGACATCTGAAGGTTGCTCCCTTGGGCTACTGTATCAGTACTAGAACAGTTTCTGCTCTCATTTACTGTAGAGTACAGCAGGGATAGTTCTGCAAACGATGACGTTAAATTAATGTAACACTGATCTAAGAAAAACAAAAACAAACAAAAATACCCCACAGATATCCACTGATTAACCTACATATCCCTTGCATGGGATTTTGTTTGCTCTCAGATGTCTCCAATATTAACCACCTACCATTATTCTGTCTGACTACGAAGTCTAGCTTCAGGAGGTCTCATTACAGATTCTTGTGCTGAAGATTAAATTGTAAAGAATATCAGGATGCAGCTAAGAGAAAAAGGGTGCCATGAATGTCTGAGTTGAGTGGAAAGAATTTAACAGCTGCAGAACCACAGAAAGAAAAAAACAGCAGGAGGGTCACCGTGGCTTCTGACTGTGGGGCAGTTGAACTGCATTTATACAAGCTCGATGAGCAGACATAGAAGCAGTCAAAAGCAACTAATTATATTTTCTGAGGACCAAAAGCACACAGTTATATTTAATTAATCAGTGAATGCACAGAAGTGATTTTAAAGCTATACAGCAAAATTAATCCACCCATGTGACAGTTTGCACCATAATTAGATATTTCAAACTTCCTGCACAGTGCTATTAGCATAAACTAATGTGTTCACAGTTACTTGCTTAAAATGTTTATTTTAAAGATAGCCTGTTTGTATTAATTTAGTAGAGTTAACATTTTAATAGGTATTTCCTTAAAAGGCTTTCAATGTATAAGGATTATTGAAGGGATTAGTGGTTGATAATATTTTCTTTTAACAGGTTTATTTCTGCAGCAGGTATTTAAGTGAAGTTCTTACTACCATATATAAATCCAAGTCCATTATCTTTGTCATTAGGGGCTGTCAGCAAATTGTGAAGTACTCAAGAACTATTTTGGTTGAAACAACAGAGTTCTGAAAACAGTTAATGTTATTGTTAACTTAACAATTAATGTTACAACACTTCATGTTATTGTTATGGGCACAGAGATTTGGGGGTCTTCTTGGGATACGGCTCAAGCACCTTCAATATTCATATTTGTACTCAAATATTATTTTACTTATTTTTATAATCCATTTTTTAGGTGGAACCTGAATACTGTGGTATTTTAGTATTCTGCGGGAGCATGATTAGAAACAGCAAGAGCTTTTAAATTCACAGATGTAAAATACGCATAGGTATTATAAGGATAACATAGAGTAACAAGGTTATTTTGTGATTTAATAAATGCTTAGTTAACTCTAAGGAATGAGAAATGTCAAATTCAGACAGTGGAAGCTCAATGTCAGTCAAGAGGTACCACAAGTGGCATGTAATCTGGAAATGAAATAATAAACATTTTAAAAATCCACAAATATTTCTTTAAGTTAAAATAAAGAAAATGACTGGAACTGCCAGAATAGTTCAGCCACAACTGTGTTTGCTGGTATCCTACTTATTTATAGTTGCATAAGAAAAATGAATATAAATAGGAAAAAAAAGAGGTGGAAAACACCCCTAGTATACACGTAGAAATGGAGAGAAAAAAATACCTTAAGGTTCTCTTTGAAAAAAAACTAAAAAACATGATGAGCTCTATTGCACAAAAAAAAATAAGCTCCATGTAGGAAGTTCCACTAAGATTTATACATTCCATACTATCTGAAGTATAAAACTGAAAGATTATTCAGATTGGACACCACACATTCAGAAGGTACAAACCGTTAGCCATAAAACCGACCGTGCCACCTTTATTTCCCTGTATCTGTGTATTTTATTACTGAGTTACATCCTACCACTCAAGGGACCACTTTTCATGCCTGTCCTGCAGAACTCTAAGTACATGACAAACACAAGTAATTCAGCTGATTTCACTGAAATGAATTTACATCCACTTACAATTGCTTTAAAAAAATGAGGGCTGCATTATAAAGCTTAAAAGATGCCCGGAAAACGCTGATATTTTTCCTTCTAAATGATGAACAAGGCTAGACATCTCAACAATCACTGAGAAGTCTATTCAAATTTTTCTCTTTTACTCATTTGTGCACTGTGTCAGTGAATCCCAGAAACACCAAACGCTTTATCATTCTCACAGTCCAACTCTGTGACATGTAGCATGCTGACTGCCATTTAGCACGTACAATACTGCCTATTCTGCAGCCAGGAGAACTGGTGGTACCATGGTTTAACTTCAACAGCTGCTTCTGCTTTAACTTCAATATGTTCTCTGTTTTTTTGTTGGAGCCCTGTTTAAATTCTTTAATTCCGTACCTTGCTATGGATGAGATCTAGACTGACTCTGTGAATACCAGAAAAAATACCAGATAAACCCAAGATCAGCAATTTGAATCATATCCTTAGAAGTGCTCATTTCTCTCAAGTCTAGGCTAAATAGTTGAGTCCCTATATGCATCTGAAGAAACCTAACATTATCCAATTTATTTTCTGTATTTTCAGTATTAAAGAGGAACAGCATAGAAAATGAAGCCAAACAGCTGCAAAGAACACCAGTAAATGAGATAATACATAGTATTCTATTAACATTTAGTATATGTTTAACATATACAGATATTCAGTTCATTCATATTATGAGAGTCAGATATTACCAATATCACACTGTACTAATACAATTCAAATAGCCTACAACCTCTAACACAGTCCCAAATATCTACTCACATCTAAGCAAATCCCTAAGTGATGTACACCAACTCCAGCATATGCGATTTGCCAGGGAGATCATCAGTGGACTCTCAGTTCTGGTCATCCCTTACAGTATAATCAATCTTTTACATCAGCAAGATTTAACGAGGGATTAATAATTTAGCATAATTCTGAGACTGCCATAAATTATGTACTTCATTAACAGATAGGTGGGCAAAAAAGCACAAAGATGATACATTTAAATGCCCTCACGGAATTGCAGTTTGAAGCACAGTTCATTTGGGGTTAGGTTTGAGGACAAGGAGTTCTTATAAGAAATTAAGTAATAAAATAATACAACAGTAAATAATAAATAAAAATCAAACCTTTCTTTGTAGTGCTATTGGTGTTCGAACTTTCTTTACAGAAATATTAAGGTTCCAAATTTCTCCATTTCTTTGTGGACAAATGTTTTTGAAAGCCCAAGGCCAAAGTTTGTCTCTGACATTTAGGACATCAAATTTTCTTTTATTTTTCATCTAGCTATACATGAATAAAATGAGTTTCTTCCAAAAGACCTCCACATTTTTTAATACTTTAATACTTTTGCACAATTATTAAAGCAACTTCTATATAGAATTTGATGATTACCAAAACTGCTAAAAAGATCATAGTATTAAGCTTTGTTAATGACCTTCATTCTTTAGTAGAAATTAGTCATTACCATTTTTATGAATTCGTATTAAAAGCACTCTCAAAAAGACAACTTCAAAATACTTCATTTACTCATCTTTTCTTGCATTCAAAAAGAAAGACAAACAAAAACGCTCATCCTATTTATTCTATCAATCAGAAATACAGCTTCCAGCTCTAGGTCTAAAGCTATCTACACAATATTGAGATTACCACCACTTGGTATAAACTGGTACAGTGGTGCCAACTTACATCTACTTTAATGCAATATTGCTTTTTAACAGCAGTAGGACTGTATCTTGCTCTCACTGCAAGCATTTAAGGTATCATGGTGCATACCAATGCACTGTTCCATAACAAAATTTACTGATAATACTCTATAGCAAATAATAAAAAAGCCACTCAGTGTGATGACCTACCAGTAGACTGCAAAGTGGGCATTCTCACTAATGCTCTGCTTAACCTGCTTAACTTGCACATGAGACTCTGAAATGATTTGCTGCTTTTTTTTTTTCAATTCACGAATGATCGTGATGTTGCGCTCTCCAGAGGCAAAACAGAAAGACAAAGAACTGAACACCACAATGCTTCTGAACAAAGAGAATTCAGATTTGCAAAGATAAGACCTACAAAAAATCCACAAACATAAACAACACATCTGTGCAATGCTGCATCAGCCAACACTACAAATTTGATCAAAAGTTTACAATGGTTACTCATGATGGCTTTATGCCAGCTACAGAAGGACAGATATTACTAGACAATGCAATGACATTGCCACGAACTTAAGCTTTCATGGTAAAAAAGGCTCTTCATCAGAATGATCTCCCAGCAAAGTCAGCTGTCTGGATGAGTTAGCAACCATTAAATTCTCTGAAGCCATTCTGTATCTTGTACCAGTCCACTGTTAGAGCATTCTGGTATCATTGAATGCTGTCTTGAGTAGAACTGCAGATTTCAAGATCTGCCGTTAAATGTAACTTCTACAAACCTCATACTTGAAATGAGAGGAAAACCTGTAATTAGAACAGGCTTTGAAAATACTTCTTTTTTCATTCTCACTGCTAATATTGCAGTAAGAATCTAATATCATTGAGTTCCATATGTTCTTTCCAAATATTTCCAATTAAGATAGATGTTTTGCCATATATTTTAAAGTTACTTCAAAAGAAAAAAAAAAAAACAACAACTAGAATGTTAACAATTTTTAACATCCTATTTTCAAAGCATTATATTCTTCAAGAATTTTTGTTTTTTTAATTGACTCCACGTGGATTATATGCTATAACTTAGATATTCAACATATTCTGCACACAGCGAAAAATAAGATTAGCCAAATTAAAAAAAAAAAAAAAGGAAGAGGAAGGTCTAATATTATGCCTCCAAACTTTGACATGACTCTGTCTTCCCAGTTAGAATAAACAACTGTTCATAATCTAAGCTACATGACTGCGTGTGCACAGGTGCAATTAAAGATCAGATTGATTCTATTTAAACCATTTTAATAAGACAACTGGAAATGGTGAATCATAACATTCTATAGATTTATCTCTTCTGTAAGAGATGTCTTCACATGCAGCCTGTTGGCTCTCCTTGACAGCATGAAATTTTCTGTCTTTTTCCTTGAGCAGCAATTCAAAGTAGAACAGGAATCGCATTATGAAAAAACAAACAAACCAACCGAAAATAAATAAATAAAAAAGACAAAATTGAAAGAGTTAAATCCAGAAAAGACAGTCTGGAAGCCTGAGAGACAGTTATGAAGTTCCAAGAAACACAAAAAAAAGTGCTGAAGTAAAGAGAAGGAACATCAAATTAGCAGACAATTATTCAGGCTTTCTGAACATTTTTCTTGGTCGTCGAAACTCATCAGTACTCACCAGCTACTAAATGAAAGCTTCAATTTTCCTACCAGTTCACATAATCTGCAGAGATTCTGGGGGGATCTAACAGTCCTCCAAGTGTGCTGCAAACAGTCAGGGAAAGGCTAACAAAGATGTCTTCATGCAGGACCTGAACAACAAGACCTTGCAGTCTCTACTGTTAAGCAGGGATCCAGACACAAGACCTATTTGTGACACAAGTACCTTAATCTCTAAGGTGGAAGACAGTTCATAAACTCTTCCTTGCCCCAGGAAATTAAAACACAGGCAAAGCAAAGCACTGAGTATGGTTTAGAAATTTAATGAACCACGTTAAAGAGTAAAAACAATTTTATTTTTCAATCTAATTTACAAAACATTAACAAATCTACAAAACTGCAGAGACAGTCATTTGAAGAGGATGGTACCAAAACAGAAGTGTTCAGAATGAATGAAACAGAGAACCTTTGTGCCTCTTTTTTACCTTACCATGCCTGAACAGCTGCATTCTGCTTCACCGAACAAGAAATATAAGCTCAGTTCATTACCCGGGATGGGTCCTTGATCACTATCAGTATTGTTAAAAATTTATATTCCAAATGGCTTTTACATGTCTTCCTTGAGCACCAAGTGAGGTGAATGACACGAAAGTCAGCCAGAATCCATTTTATTAATTGATGCAAAGAGATTAGGTCCTAGATATTAAACTTGTACAACCGGGCTCTGTCTGTGTCCCTCAGTTCTGAGTCCTCTTATTCTATATTAGTAGTAGGGCACATAACAGATACTCATTTTTTTTTGCCATTGCACAGAATAGTAGAAAAAGCAAATCACTGTGTTCCTACTAAAGTTCCTAGTGGTTATCCTGAGTGGTATTAACTTCATTTTAAGTAAGATAAGAAAATGCTAAATGCTTGAAATAAACAGCCACCTGCAGACAGCCATTTTTTTTGACTTGGATAGAGATGGTGCTGAACTGCTATTAGTCAGTATTTAGTTCTCCTTGTTGACTACGTATGGTTGGTGTACACTAGGCTAGACCTGCGTGGTTAATTTTAAGAAAGAGGACAGGAAAACGTCTCCCACCTTCAATCTCTGAATTACAACCCATTTTGGTAGCTGTACACAAGTTTGAGAAAACATTAGAGCCCTGAGGAAGTTGTGTGAGCAATTCCCACTTCTGTCATTATTTCACTGTTTTCCTTCTTCCAGGAAAAGGATATTTGAGAATATTTTACCTATGCGCACAATTTTGGCTGCTAATCACAAACTCTGAACTCTGTCCAGTGTTGTTCTTGCTGCTTTCTTTCTTAAAAGTAATTTCAAAATCTAGACCCTTGAGATATTAACATCAATTATAAGGGCAAACTTTTCCAGAAGTTCAAAATGCTTTCTATTTAAGGCTTTTTAGTTTAAAGCTAAGGCAAAGACTGATTTCTGTCTCTCTACTCAAGGAGCTTTAGAAACTGTGCCAACACTGCAGGCAAATTCAGCAGAAACACTGCAGCTAGAGTTGGCAAATCCTCTAAAATAACATATATCATTTTACAATTAACTTGGTGCTGCCTGTTTTTACAATACTTAATAACATCTGACCTTATTAATTCCCATTTTTATTACATATTCATTGACAGTAACTGTCACAGCTTCCACTTAAGAACCAGAATTTCTACAAGGATTTCTCTTCTGATCAGCAAACCTTGGTGATTGAGGGGTTCATCTAGCAGCTGTCAGCGTTCACTTTGATAATACAGAAGAAGTCGTTAAGTCTAAAAAGGACAGCAATAGAAATAATGACTAGGCTTTGTAGCCCAGGAAGAAGTGCTCTTGCAGAATATGACCTTTCCTTAGCTACTGTCTTTCCTTAGCTATCAAAAGAATTCAAATGTGAGACTAGTCATATTAATCCCTAACAAAACATTAATAGGAATTTATTCAAATTCATCCAATTAAGAAAGCAATTATTCTCTCTGTATAACTGACAGACCATAAAGTTTTTCTGATATTCTTCCCCTTCTTCCTCTCCACCACAAAGGCTCCTAATTCAAACATTCTATATTTTTATTAACCAACAAAAAACAGGGTTCTGAATTTGTCATTAATTAGCTTTTTTAACTCTGACCACATTACAGATAAGGAAGACCCTAAACGTAAATGGATGAAAACTGCCAGGAGGGTGAGGAAGGGTAGAAATTCACTGTCACTAGGGAATTCAAGTTGGGATCTGGGCCACAAATCCTCTTTGATTTTATATAGTGCTTTTAGACCCACCATTAATATCCTTTACTTCTTAGGCCAGGTAAACCCAGGAGAACTATATAGTACATGTAGCTCTAGAAAAATAAGATTTCTTTGCATCACTAATACAATACACTTTGCAGCTGAACAACACAGCTGCAACTCAGCCCATCACAAGGATTTAAAGACACATGCTCTTTTATACTCTTATAATTATGGGGAAACCTCTCACCAGCACCAGTCTGGGTACTGCCACCTTTGTTTCTTTGGCTGAAATCATTCTTGGACTAGTAGTTCAAAGGGTCATATCTATATTAAGTTAACAGGCCTTGTGTTTTACATACATAGGTCTATTTTTCCTTCCCTTGGGGCCACACAATCAAACCGCTAGTTAAGATCCCTCAAATGTGGAGGATGCTCTCTCCTATAAAAGAGAAAACCTCCATGAAAATCAAGAGCCCTTATTTGTATTTACTATTTACAGACAAGCACAGAGCACAGATGATAGAATAAAGTAAAAATGTTTTAGATTTCAATTTCTTAGGAAGCATTCAAGATAATATTAAGGCAAATTTCATTATACTGAGGTGCATCTGTCACTGAATTAAGAGAGACAAATTGCTTATTTTCACTATTTCCCTCTGTGTTATTCTATATTCCTCTGCATGGAAAGTAATTCTTTTACCCCTTGAGGCAAGCCAAGGGGAGAGTAAATGTTTTCAGAGAGGATGGACACATTTCTGAGACATGAGAGAGCAGCCCCGAGAAGCAGGACTTGGTTGATGAAAAAACAACTTGAGCTGGCAAACAAGCACTTGCAGAATAGAAAGTTGCATGAATTCTAAGTGTAACAGCAGTGTGAGGGAGGTGACTCTCCCCCTTTGCTTTGCCATTGTGAGACCCCATTTGCAGTACTGAAGTACAAGAAGGACATGGAGTTATCAGAGTAGGTCCATGAGGGCCATGAGGATGATCAGAGTGCTGGAGAATCTCCCTTTGCAGACAAGCTGAGAGAGCTGGGGTCGTTCAGCCTGGAGAAAAGAAGGCTCCAGGAAGAACTCATTGTGGCCTTCAATACTTAAAGGAAGCTTAAGGGAAAACCGAAGAAGAACTCTTCATCAGGGAAAAAAGAGGCCCCATGACAGAGGAGAAGAAGTGGATTGTCTTTAAGGTCCTTTCCAACTCAAGTCATTCTATGATTCTGTGCACTAAGTTTCATAGCATATATCCCTTATATAAGTCGGTGTTTTTTAATTGTTGAAGTATTAGAGAAAGTGAGCCAAAACAAAAACAAACAAAAAAAAACCTGAAACAGGCATGCAGAAAGAGTTTGTTTTCACCCAGAAATTGTGACTTAAGTCTCTAATCCATTCCACATCAACTAAAAATGTCAATTATAACAACAGTAGAAAAATTGAGTTTTCCACTAATTTCTAACAACAATAATAAATATGGAGTTGTGGTATGAGCATCACTCCACTCATCAACATGCAGAAGCAAATTCTAACACGTGAAATACAAACACTGAACCAGAGACAACTACACTGATAAACTGAAAAAAGGAAACTATTTCTCTTTTTTAATTACTTCGGGACAACATGCAATACTTTCTATTTTATAAATCACATAAGTAGTATAAATTATAAAAATACAACTATTGCATGAAATTGTCTTTTTCACATTGAATACATTTTTTGATGATATTTATAAATGTATTTCCATGAAGTTCATCATTCCTGCCATTAAAAGTAAGAACCCTATACACTTTGCTAGCAGACATGATTTTTCTGTGAAATCTGAAAAACCCATCAACAAAGCAACACTGCAAGCACTACCAGAACATGACAGGAGGCTTTGTACTGTAGGCAAGAAAAAGCTTTTATAAAACCTAGTTTACCTTGACAAGAAGTCCATGAATGAGAAACGAAAGGGATATCCGTATCGTATGATTTTGACCATGTCTAGGACACCAATATACTGCAGTTGAGCAGACACATAAAAATTGTCAAAAGTATCTGGCAACTTGGAGTTATTAGGCTTTATACAATGAATAGAATGTGGTGTGCAGTTCTGTAGCTTCCCAATAATATCCGTGAGAGATTTCTGTGGAAAACAAAACAAAACAGTTCTCAATCATTATTGTGCAGGAAAGGCAACTACATAAAACATATGCTCTTGTAAATCTTGAAAATAAGTTCCTCAAAAGATATGTCACAGCCATGCAAGTGGCTTACTCAAGAATATGATTTTTCTGCCACTGTAATCTGTAGAGACTAATTCTGCCTTTTTTGGTGGTTTTATTGTTGTTGTTATTTTGGAGTGTGGGGTTTTTTGTTTGTTTGTTTTTGTTTTTTATATTTCTGTCCAGAAAATGTTTACTAACCCTGAGCTGTACTGCCACAGTGGTTGGGCCCCCTCGTTCCAGTTTCTGAAGAAATGAGGATGTTCCCTTCTTTTTCAACAGCTGTGGGAAAGAAAAGCACACAAAGGTATCTTTAACTCAAGATGGGCACTAACAATTTGCTTTCATTATTACACAACTCGATAACAAAGGCAAACATTTACACAAAGAGTATGTCATTTACAGTAATTTGGTTTTCAGAAAGAATTGGGGAAGAGGATAAAACCCTCAAGTGCCTGAGGAGGTATGACTGACAATAAAACTCTGATTTCAGAAGCAGCTGTATACCACTGTAAAGATAATATTCCTTTTCTGAATAATTGAGCAAAGCCATATGGTTTGGAATTCTACTGTTGAAGCAGGACTTGTGCAGGTAGTATCCCATACAGTCTGCATATTAGTAGGACAATTCTGTAACTCTCTGAAAAGCTTCCTTATGTCTTTGGCAGATGCTTAAGTGGCTAAATGTAAGCACAGGTAATTAGAAAATGTTGAAGGCAAACCAATAATATGAATATTTTAAAAAACCTCTCTTATTTTCCTATACGTGTGAATGCAGTTTAACGTTTTTTAAAGTAATTTTCACCTCCATTTGCCATAAGATATCAGTAACTTTATATTATGCTAGAACCAATGTTATCCTTCCCGTACATCAGAGCTGGGAGTAGAGAACAAATTTATTTTATAATGTACTACTTCCTATCTTTGAGACAAAAAGGAAATAAGCAACTTAAAATACATCCTATTATCTTTTTAATTAAAGTTTTTACAGAAAGGCTGGAAAACTACTACACTCTAGGATTTGGCCAAGCTCTCAGATTCAAATGTCTGTATCAAGGCCTTTTTCACCTTTGACTTTTCTTTTTATTGCCTTTCTTGAGTCCACTTACGCCATAAAACTCCCTTTCTATCAGGTCAGCACATTCTGGCCTACTCCTGCAATTTTCCTATTGCTTTAAAAAAGGGTCTATTTCCTCAGTTTGGCCTTCCAAGGCCAATTTCCATTAAAAATATTGCAGCGTTAGCAATTCTCTACTCACTTTGCTAGATTCTGGAGATCTTATTTATTTCAAATCTTACTTAATAGGATGCAATAAGATTTCAAAGGCAAAACAGAAAAGTAAAAGCGAGTTGTTTGCTACAGGTTTGTTTATATAAAAAAACCACACTAACATGACTATATTTCTCAGTTAACGTTTCCAAAATGTTTTACAAATATAACTAAAAGTTACCTCTGTACTCACCCACTTCTCCCAACAAATTAAGTCACTAGTCCTAGACCATTAGCTGAGTTAGCGGAAGAGCCAGGAAAAAAGCTTTGGATGCTAAACTTTTTTGCCAGCTGTCCTGTTTTGCATACACTTCCCATGGGAAAGAGGCATTTGATTCAGTATGAGGGATAGAAAAGGAAGGAAGCAAAGCAAGAACCAAAAATGAATTTAATTCAATCTCCTTGGACATCTCTAGGTATGGCATAAGAGCAAGAGTGCATCATCGAAGCTGTACTTCTCTATTACTCTTGAATATACAGCTTTACAGTGGAAAATATTATACCTCTAATCTACAGAAATAGATATATAGATA
>JACDJE010000481.1:1745472-1771929 GCA_016647715.1 Pavo muticus
CATAAAGAAGAGCAATGAAAAGTCAATGATGCGAAGAGCCTTTTGATAGTGATGTGGTTTCATGTGACTCAGCTAATACTATGTGAACTGTGAAGCCCACTGACTCTTCCAAAGGAAGCGAGGGGAAAACAACATCATACATTAGGAAAAGATTACAGAAAAACAAGGAGGCAAGAGCTGACACCAGCAAAAGAGAGTTATAAGAGTATTAATGAAAATATTTTTTCTCTTATATGAAAAGGAAACACAGCCTTCACACATCACAGACACTCAAGAACCCTATTCCTACAGGTCCTTATGTGCTCCAGAATTATGACCAGCTTTTGGTCTACCAGCTTTCATGTCTATTTTGGGATGGATTCACTGATCTCTTGGATCCTACTACAAGTAGAGTGGTGAGTTCAAAGAGATAGCCTACTCTTACCTGTGACAACATGTTCCAAAACAATGAAAAAGTCACCCATCAGACCTGAGAGGTCTAACAGTAGGTAAATACATGGCCATCTACAGAGAATTATATAGCCTAATAAATAGCTAGGATGGCAGATGAGAAGTTGAAAGGACAAGGAAATCATAACAAACTACTATGTGACCTCTGGACCTGGATGTGACCTTCTCTTCCCTGGATATTGAGGAGTCTAGAATTACTCACACACAGCAGCATGAAAACCTTCCATTTTGTATTTCTCATCAAATTATAACACGCATTATACAATGTATCATATATATCTATCTCAGATTTCAGCTATAAGAGGAATAACATCCTCTGGTTGATAATTCTTGTCTTAACATCCCTCTTCCATTTTCTTCCTCTCTCTTTTTTTCTTTTTTCTTTTTTTCCCCCCCCTTTTTTTCCTTTGTTGCCTTTTCCCTTGGGATAAAATCCAATAAAAATACAGTAGTTACGATTTTCCAAAATGTAGTCATTTCAATTCTAAACTGATGAAAAAATGCCTGTTACATTGCATTTTCAATTACAATAACAACAACAGAACAATAACATCATTTTAGCTTATCACAGTGGATTTTCAAGGCTACACAGGTGAAGGGAAGAAATTATGTGATACAGGACAGTTATAGATGTGGACTTGATCCACAAAAGAAATTAAGCACTTACCTACTTCCAGCTCCTTCATCAGGTGTCTATTCCAAAAAAGCAGTAGTGTTGGCACTAGAACAGCTTAGATATATTAGGCTCTGCTTCAGTCATCCAGGACAGCATACTACCTTGCCTAAATTAGGCCAACTTAGTATCTACAAACCAAGTAGTGTACTGGCTTACTTGCATAGTTCATCTCAAAGCCTACCTTCAGGAAACCAAGCAATCCTTGCTTCTGTGGGCAGATGAAGGATGAAGGTCTCAACCACCTTCCATCTAACTCCCAATAGTTTAAACCATTCTCACTGAATCTGGAAGATCTAACTTAATTTAATGTGCTTCCCAAAGGAATCTGAATACTTTATCTCACTCTCAAGAGAGTAAATCCTGGTTAAAAGCTATTTTTGACTGGTGAAAAGCCTCAGTTTCAGAGGTCCCAGCTGCGTGGCGTTTCTCTCAGCTTCGTTAGGCTTCTAACTTGGACATGCCTTTCATGCTTCCTTCCATGTATGGGACTAGGATCTTTTTCAAAAGCTTAGGAAACTTCCTTTAGGAAGCTGTTACTATAGCAGAAAAGCACCTAAATGCACCTTGTGATGCCTCAGCTGTTTGCTAAATATATCCTTAAACCAACACCATTCACTTCAACTTACGTTTTTCCACTGAGATTACTGACAAGAACAGTAGACAAGAATTATGGTACTATCAGCAGTAAGGTTATGAGGAGACTCCCATCGCTATTCTGTGGAAGTGCTTGCACAAAGCCCTCTAAAAGACACATGAGAGCAAGCTCCTTAATCCCATGGTAGAATCAACTTTGTGCAGCTGTAAGCCAAAAATAAAGTTGCAGGACTGAAGAAGCCTGGCAAGGCAGCTGGTGCATCAAGGGAACTACTTTCTTCTTTTCTAGAAGGAGGAATTCCAAAGCTCTATCAAGAACTGACTCTGCAAACCATGTGATTTCTCCTCAAAAGAGAGACGCCCCATGTGACATTAACAACTACATTTTAGTACCCTGCCAAGGTTTTTTTTTGTTTGTTATGCTTTTTAACTTTTGGGGCTGACTTAACTATCAGAAAGAGGCAAGTTTAGAAATGTACAAGTTGGATTTGTAGAAACGTATACGTTTGATTTGTTTTCTAATCATCTGAAATATTTATATGCAAGTAACTGCATAAACTAACAATTTACAGAGTTCATCTTTGTACAAAACTACTAAAGAGTCATAAATTCCTACCTTGCTGAGCTCCACGTATTTCTTTGTTTCTCCACTTGCACAGGCTACTGATGTTTTTTTATTTAGCAGTGCTGCTTTACATCCTTTGAACTTAAGGGAATGATATGGAGGAACAAGTGATCCAGTCTGTGTCAGTTTGGACTGGAACAATTGATTGATGACTACATTTTCGCTGGCTAGGAAAAAAGAAGAAATTAATGCATGAAAATAAAATACAGTTTAAAAAGCATACACATAAAGGAAGGAAAAATATGCATCCAATAACAGACAGTTAAAAAAGTAAATGTAAAATGAACGGATATCCCAAAAACTATTATTTTATGCACTGACAGTTACCAAAAAGCACTCAATATCTAAGAATGTCAGTCATCAGTAACATTCTTTTTAAACCTATTTAAGTCCTATTCAGAACAAAACAGGACAGAAAACAAAACCTCTTAGGCTATGATCTGTCCAAACTTCATTACTTATGTTATAATCATGTTTGAATTTTGTTCCATTACTGACTACTAATATATCTATCTATTAAAGCAATGTAAGAGATACATGATGCACTATTTATCTAACAAGTAGCATTTAGAAAAGATCAAGGCACTTGGCAGCAGTCAATTCTGGACAGCCATTGCACCAAAGAAAAACAATTATATAAAATATAACACAGGAATAGATTAAAAAAAAAAAAAAAAAAAAAAAAGGCTAGGTGAAGGACAGAACTATAGCAAGCTAAGTTCATGTTTCTTTGCATCAAAATCACACTTAAAATATTAAAATATAATAATGCCATACATATTTTTGATGTAGCCTGATAATTGGCACAGAACAAATTACTTTCAAGAGATGTTTTTAAACTAAAACTGTGAATCTTAAGACAGATACGGTACTTCATAATAATTCCAGTTAATGGATAAATGGAATAAAGGTCATTAAAAATGCCATTAAGTTTAGCATAACAAGTAGAAATCTTCAGTTTGCTATTTAATAGCTGAGTAAAGATATATTTACTAGGTGTTTAAATATAATAGATTTGTTTCTTCTTTTCTGTGGAGATTATTATTGCTGACTTAACACTAATAATATTAGTGTATAAGTTATGAGAAAGATACTAAAGCAGATACTTGAATAAATTTCAACACAATCAGTGGACATAGTCCATTTTTTAAATATGGACAAATATAATAGGTAGCATTAGGAAAGACATTAAAATTATGCCCTTCAAATCAAAACAGATAAAACCTACATTAATAGTATCTCCTGTTTCATCTACAGGACATGTATGTTCCACCTTCGAACATACATATGAAAATGACTTCAGTGTTGCTAGTGTATTTAAAGGTTTTTGGCTGAGTAAGGAAACTAAATCCAATGAAAAACAAAAGAAGAAAGCACTTAAGCTATACATCTATATAACTTAAGAAATTGACACAAAAGGAAAAACGTCACTGACAATCAATACTTTTAAGTTCCAAAAGCCTAAGTCACTTAAAAAAGAAGGAATGTAGCCCTTAAGTCACTTAGATCCTTTTAAATATTCTGTCTTCAGAATTTTTCCATTAATTACATTTATTATTATTTGACTTGTTAATTATATATACTCACTCACTGCAAATCAAATACTTTATATGCAATCCAATTCTCCATTCCTCCCTTTTAACAGCTGCATAGATTATTATACAAAGTAGCAATGATGATGCAAAAAGAAACCGTTCGAGAGAATGGAAGAATGCTCTCTTTTAGAATACACTGGAAATTGATGACAAAATTTCTTGTGCTACTTGGTAGATAATCATATAAATTCCAATACTGAGAACAGGTATGTATTTTAAACTATAATCAATAGGATTATATTCAAGATTAATTCTTTAATTTCTTTTCTAAACCTTCACGTATACTATTTGCCTTTAAAAAGCATCAATTATTTTACCAGATAGTTTAGCTTCACAGTAAAATTGCTAAAGAACAATATACTGTAACAGCACCGCTGATTTGGAAGACAAATATTGCTTCCAAAAGTTCTCTATTTCTATTGAAAGAAATACAAATATGTAAGATATTAAGGGAAGACTGCACTAGTTGGAACAAAGACAAATAACATCACAGGGTGTACTGACATTTCCCTGAGGAGAATGTTTCGTTTTTCTTCACAGAAAGAGTAAATGAATTAGGTTTTTAATTATCCAATTATGAATCATTAATTAATAAATGGAGATGCATTATTATTAGGCATAATTATACAATATGCACATGGAAAGGTATTTAATTTTGTATTTCAATGAACATTTGTATCTATTCACTGGAAAACAGGAATGCCCAGATGATGCTGCTTTTATAAACCATACTCAAGCAGTGAAGATGAGGATGACTTTTTTTCTTTTACTGGAAATAAAAATATGTATGCACTACCTTACAAAATGAAAATCAAAGTCCAGGTGTAACATCTTGATTTCTAACAACAACAGCAACCACAAAACCATTTACTTACTTTTCATTACAAATATGAGATTTTGTGAAAGGGAATCTTTATTTTTTTCTACTGCACCAGCAATTTCGTAAGTAACCTATAATAAAATATTGTGACATCATTAGTAATGATCACCACACTATTAAAAATATTACAGCAGTAGAAATGAAGCTGTGGTGTTGTTTTTTTTTTTTCCCACTCAATAGTTAAAGACTAGCACCAGGTAATGTCTTTCAATCCTTTCTTAATAACAATACTAACCAGAAGAACTGGTTGCTGAACATTGTGTCTCTGCAAGAAATTTCATCAGACTGATTCCAACACACTTTCACAATGCAAGGCTGAATCAGAAGTGTATAGAAAACAGTAACATAGCATTACTTTCCCTGTAGGATGAGGGCATCAGTCCCAGCCCACCACGTTTTGTTCATGCCAATCATAGCAGACACTCATGGAGCAATCTGAAGCCCAGTTTACAATCACAGCATGCTCTAGTCATTTATACTGCTTCTGGATGCAACTTCAGTCTATAAGTTACGTAAAAATTCCATTTACCCTTCTCACAGCTATGTACGTAAGGACTTTGGAAGACAGCTGACTGATGTCATAATTTCTAGAATAGACTGTCGGAGTGTTTTTCCATCTGTCATCTGAATACAGATAAAATAACGTATGTGGTTGGTACTCCAAAGTGAACAAAACCCAATGCTCCAGCCAGACTTCCTGAAGGTACATCCAAAATAATTAAGTATGTCCAAGTGCCTGTTTTAATATTGAGCCTACCTCAGCTCCTACTATACAGAAAAGCAGCACTGAGACTGAAATGCCAGTTAAAACCTTTACATTACTATTATCAGATTTCTTTGCCCTCATCTTTCCAAATTTAAACTTATTTTGCTTAAAATATCAATATTTTACAACTTAGAATGATTAAAATAATAGAGTGAAAAAGAATTTTCATCTCAATAATTTGTGATTATGTTTCACACCTTGGCTAGTAGGGTAACCAATACTAAATCGACTTTGGGCACAATTTTAAAAATCAACTGTGCTACCTAAGTTCTGTTTTGAAAACTAGACTAAATACAAATGATGGGATTTATCTCACCTTATGTAAGTATGGGTGAGTACAACTCGGGTACACATGACTTCTGTATATATGCAGGAAAAAGGTATTATATACCATGACTCATCTGCCCTATTTTTCAATGGGATGCATTCTGTCCTAGCAAGTGCTTACTCCCAACCAGCATGAGTGTAGATTAGATGGCCAGCCCTGATATGCAAGTCTCCAGCTGCAGCTGAGGTCACTTAGCTAAATGAAGCAGACACACAGAGTCTAATGGCTACAATCCTTCAATACACCTAAATCCCACCAACAAACCATGATGATGCCCAGCCTTTATCTAACTGGTCTGTAGAAGAAAAGCAAGGATTGGACTTGCTAGACTTCAAGTTCAGCACCACGAGAGAGTTAAGTGTCTAAATCAAACAGTTCCTTGAACAGAAAATGCTCTAGAACTAGTAAACAGGAAATAAGTATCTAATTCCACCTAGAATTGTAGTCACTTAACTTGCCATTGCAGAAAGATGTCTACTGCCACCCAAAACTGAGCTGCCCACAACTCCTTCTTACAACCACTCTTTCAAGTAAACCAACTTTTTGTCATTTATTCCTGTTGTTTTTCTTTCTTTATTTATTTAATGTGATCGACAATTGTGTTTACTAATATTCTAGATGCTACTCTTCAGAAAACAAGACAGAAACACTCAATTTCACAGATTCAAGGCAACCTAGATACAAAGCTTAGAGCTTCTTCAAGGCCTGCTACCTTACTGACAACAAAAATCAGCCCATGTGACAGGGAAATGCACGCTTTGCCAGTTTTGCTAAACCTACATAGTGAATTTCAGTACCTCTGCTGCACTTCCTTCTGCTGACTGAGGTGGGAACTTAATTTCTTACCTCACAAGGCAATTTCGTTAGCTTGAGAGGACAGTCTGTTCCGCACTGAGAGAAACTCTCTCTCCCCTTTATGTCGAGACCTGGCATAATATTAGTTACATCTCTAAAATTTTTCTGGGTCATATTCTGTTAATTTAGAATTCTGTGCTGTATGCACACATAGCTTTAACTTAGGGAAGGCCTTCCTTCTCATCTTTCAAACTCTAACATCAGCCCTATTCTGGAGCTTGGTTTATTTATTCGCGTCCCCTCAGGTTCAGACTGAGACAGTACCTAAACCAGTGCTTCCTGTTTCTCAGATGAAAGCTCTTATCATTAGACTACTACGTGAAGAATAAGTACTACTTCATAACTTTCTGAATGAAAGGGAAATTTTACAGAAAGCTTATTTCTGAAAAATAGACAGGTGTTTGTTATCTTTTTATGGGGATAGCAGAAGAAGAGCTAGTTAACTCACAGGGTTTAGAAACAAACTCTGGCTTGCACAATAGTAGAATAGTAGAAAAGAGAATTTTAAAGTTAAACAGGAAAAAAAAACCTATAGACAGTAGTATCACCAGGGGTAGGCAGATACTTGATGGGAATTTCTTAAAATAGTTTGTTTTTCTTTACCTTGGGACCATGTTTTTACCCAAAATCTGTTTTAAATTTCTTACTGAATCTATGTCCCTTAGGTATTCGGGGAATTTTTATCCCTGTATATTTAATAAAGCTGTAAATTTATAATAAAGATAAGTAACACTAATCAGTTCATTAATTTTCTTTTCCATTGGGTCATTTGACAATTATGTAATGCTATCTTACTCATGAAAAAGATTATATGACTTATTATGTGTATAATCTGTTATACTTAGCAATTGTCAGATGATGTAATTAGTATGGCATCTGCCATGGAAAAAGTATAACAATAGATTACATTAATTTCCATGACAGTTGCAATAATATATATTTTAACTGCATCTCATAAGAACATACAACATAGTAAACTATTAGAATAATTTAAGTACGTTATTAAATGTTTTCAGTGTACTTAAACTAAATGTCCTATGATATTGTTCCATAAAAGATAATTAACAGAACTTATTTGACAAATTCATAATGCCAGTTCCTAATTGAGCATCTTAGGCTTTGACTAAATTAGAAGAAGAGAATTACTATTGATGGGAAGAGTAGGTAAGTATAGCAGTGGGAGATAATACATTATGATTAAATGTCTACACTGAAATGGAGAAGGTTCAGTACTGGGAGTAGTCTAATACATCACCAACTTCTAGAACTATATTCGTAAGACATCTCTCATAACATATAAAATGCATAAATGTTAACAGGATTCCCATTCACGAAGACATTGCTAACTCTCTGAAACTTTTCCCATAGTAAATTGGTAAATTAATTCACTGCCTAAGGACATGAAAAGTGACTCAATGAAATGGCACTCCAAAGTTCAGTATTTGTTAGTTCCACAGAAGAGAAAAAGAAGGCCTCTCCACAATCCCTATTTTGTTAGTATTATCCTGGCCCCCTCAGAGACACCAATCTACAGAGTCACTCTGCCTAAAGCACATGTATTTCCCCCACTTTTTTCCCATTAGTTTTCTGAAGTAAATTTGGCCAAAACTCTGCACTAATAAGCACTCAAGCCCAGTTTATAGCTATTTTGAGGAGAAAAATCCCAAACAAATGTTACACGATTCAGGTAGGAATTGTGCACTAGCTTAGCTGATGGTTCTGATATTATAAAACATACCCCTTATTCTCGCTTCCATTTATTGTAACGGTTTGTTCTGTCTTGCTCTATACGATGAACATTTCAGAGTAGACCAAAGATAACTAAAGGTAACAAGATCTTCAGATAACATCTGAATCAGTTGTTTTTATTATAAAGAGTGCACAGTTCCATGCAGTGCTTTGTTTCAGTAAAACATTAAAAAAAATTGGATTTGATTTGCTTTCCTACTTAAGATCAGAAAGGAAGAGAGCTTAAACTAAGCATACTGGTAGGGAAGAGGTCAAAAAATCATTTAGTCCTGGACATTAAGTTCCCCTCTGCCCATTATGAAGCTCTCACTCTGTAAGATGTATCTCATCTTTGGGTTAATATCTCTTGACAGATGTTTCCTCTCTGAGACTCTGTTTCTAGAGCTCATTAATATTTTTGGCACCCCCAACACTCTGTGGAAAGGAGTTTCACTGGTTACTTGCTACGCAAAAACAAAAAAAAAGAAGAAAAAGAAAAAAAAAAAAGAAAAATTCGTTCTGCATGTTTCAAACCTGTTTTCTGGTCATTTAAATCAGTGTGCCTAGTTTTAATGTCATAAGAAAAAGCAGTTAAGAATTAGAGATAAAAAAACAACAGCCAGAAGACAGAAGGCCTACACACCAAAGGTCCACAGAGAACTGCACGGCCCTTTTATTGTCTAACATACTCTCACCTCTTCACTTTGTTAATTATCCTCATGTCACACAATTTTGTACCGTCCCTGTGAAATTTGACTTCTGACAGGAAGTATCCCCAATTGTATCAACCTGATTTTGACAAGAGATTTTATTTAAGTTTACTGCATTTCCCAAAATACTTTATCAATAGGGCCATCTTTACACATACTCTTCATCAATTCCTTCAATTATGTTTTGCTTTCATATCTTGTGATAAGCCAAAAGTACTCACGGCTGATGGAAGATTTTACAAGCTAAGAAAATGCTACCTAAATGTTATGTTCATTTGGCCACATCCATAATTAAAAAGGAAAATATTACTATTTTAATAATGAAATTCACAGTGTTTTATGAGTCATTATAAGAAGATAATCAGTTTATATAAATATTCTTGAGAATATGTTCGAAGTCAATTTCAGTGAACAGAAGGATCACCTACAGTTGCTACTTTTCTGACAGTACTTAAATGCTAGTGATAGTATTTAAGAACTTGAATCTACCATTTTTCTTAGGATCACTGGGCTTCTCACTCGCCCAAAATAAGTCTTGTAAAGCAATGAGTAAATACTTTTTAAACATTCTGTAAAGTCTTATTCTAACATTCAGATATAAATAGTATAATATTAAAACCAGAAGATACTTAGAAAGCAAAGGGGAGAGATGTTTATTCAATATTTTTTCATTAAGGTGAGTCTGTAAATGAGTGTCCAAAATCAAGCCTACTTAAGGAAAGAGAGAGAGAAAGAGAGAAGAGGAAGGGAGGGAGGGAGGGAGGGAGGAAGAGAGGGAAAGAAAGAAGGAAGTAAGGAAAAAGAGAAAAAGAGAGAAAGAGAGGGGAAAACATACAACTATCTTGTCTGTGTGAAAAAGAGAATCTTTGTCAAATAACCTTTATAGGCTTTGGTATAGCTTAGATGAGACTGATTTGATTGTTATGTCTGGGGATTCAGCCTGGGGAAAAAATAGAGAAAATGAAAGCATCCTTATTGATTAATCCATCTCCTTTTGTTTTTTGATTTAGAGGTTCAGTTTCAGAGTCTGCCTGGGATATATAAGGCATTTCAGAGACAACTGCATTGGTGAAGGTGAGCTGACAGCTGAGAGGTATTTTTGAAATGTGCACTGCTGAGAAATGGCACAGACATTGATCTGCACTTAAAGGACATTATGTGCACTGCTTTATAGAGCAAAGAAGTTGGTCTTTTGATCTGAACAATTTATTACGGTACTAAAAGTCAAAACAGCGGCAAGGAAACAGTGACAAGGGGCTTACCAGATTTGTTGATGCAAGTATAAATTTAAACTGCACAAAGCTTAAATTATGACACATTATTCAGATTACAAGAACAACGAAATTGCTCATTACCTCATACAATGGTATGTTAAATGTCACTAAAGGTAAAGCTGTGTCTCTTGGCATTGTGCTAAGATAATACACTTCCGGTTTACTTATTAGCATATTGATTCTTCCCTTAAAATAATAATAGTAATAACAACACCAATTTTGAGTTGCCAAGAAAAGTTCAGTGATGGAATGTTATTCTTCAAAAATCATGACTATCAGTAAGACTGAGATTTCAGAGGCTTATTCACATGAAGCTCTATATTACATGAGAGCCCATAGTGTAAATATTAATGTTATCAAGAAAAGTATCTAGAAATTCAGTATTACATATTTTTAGTAGTTTCAGCTGATGATTAAATGCAATGATCAATTGCACCCCAAAACACCTATTTCTTCCAGGCAGTCAGGCCTGGTGAGAAACAGCTGGGAATACCTACATTTACACCAGGCAGCAGAAACAAAACAATAACCTGAACAAGCGGATTTTTTCCAGAAGAGATCAGACTGCCTGTGTTCAGGGCAATGTGTAAAACAACTTTCAGATAAAGGCTTCCACTAGAATTTTTTTTAGTCTTACAAAACCTAAATCATTCTTTTCCACCTTCTGCCTGAACTGAACAGATAAGCATTTGTCTTAGAGCACTTGGATACCAAGACATTAAATGGCTCTTAGAAGAGACTTGCAATACATCAAGGCATTGTAGGATTCTGTTCAGCTGCAAAATTAAAACCAGGAGATAAAGTAAAATACTTGATATTATCAAGTACTATTATTCTCAGTAGCCTTTGCTAAGTATGTCATCATTGAGTTAACTACTGTAACATAGTGCTCCTGCAGATAAAGGCAGATTCAGTGTTGTGCAGGCATAAGAGTAAAATTCAAGAGAAACGAAGAAAGATTTGTTTGCTTCCTTCCACAGGATGGTTCTGTCACATTTGTGTAATACAGTATTCTCTCTTGGCTTTCACTGAAAAATTTCACTTATGCATTGATCTCTTCTGTGCGCAGAAGCTCACTTGTGCATGTTGTTTTCCTTTTCTATTCTACTTTTTCCATTCCAAAGCAGTCAGGAGATACGAAAAAAACAACTAAGGTCTCTCCGAATGGTATCATACATAGAGATTTTCTTAAAGCATTGTTTCCCTAGAAAATCAAGCATGGATTCCAAATTCTTTGCTGTTGTTTTCCCTTACACATTACTGAGCCTCTTCCCCCATGCTCCTTCCTGTATTCACTTTGATTCTGGGCCTTTCCAGTCCATTATCTGTTCTTCTCTTAGTACTGCCTGTTCTGAAATAATGTAAGGCTAATTAGGCTTGGAGCAACAGTATGGTATGTGCAGTCCTTGGGAAGGCTACCGAGCATAAAGCATAAGGGAACAGGTGACTTAACAATGCATAACAATAATCAATCAAAAAGACATGATAGTGGAAAACAAGAACTTTCTTATGACTATCCTGAGATAAAATGTTGAGATATCAACATATCAGAGGTCTTCAAGATTGCATAGACACATTTGTGTCAGTTATAATTTCCTCATAATATAAGGCTAGAGATACTGGTTTTGTTCACAAAAAACTGTCTGTCATCTCAATTAAATATAAAATGGCAGGTCACTTCAATAGGGCAGCATTTTTAATAGCTGCTTTTTCCAACATAACTGCATGTGTGAGTTGCTTAAATAGCTACTGTTATGGTAGCTATCTGAGTTTATATATCAGAACCCAGCTCTTTCTGGACTGAGAGCTACATACATAAGGAAAAGAGTCTACACCATGTCCAAATTGGAACATTAACTTTTTTTGCTGCAGATGACACGGTTTCACATTGACTGTGAATTACACAGCAGTTAAGAGTTTTGCTACCTAGGGAAATCAGGCTGTCTGCCCTCACCTTCCATTGAACATAAAGCCTGCATTGTGTTACTTCCGCAAACAGCAACCTAGAGCCATCAATCGAATACAAATGATTAAGACTAGAAGTGAAGAATTTCGACTACCTGCCACATTTTACTGGTAATTCTTTTTCTACCCTCTGGGTTTGATTCATCTTTCAGCTACACTCATGTAAATAATGAGAAGCTTTACCAAGTTAAAGGTGTTACAATCAGAGAAAAATTGTTATAAGTGAGAATAAAATCAGCTCCCTGGTTTTGAATTTGGGGATTTCTGAAGGTAATGATACAGAGGAAGACTGCTTCATACCAAACTTCTTTAAACTCATTTAATTGATATCAGACTACAGAAATGACTACCAAAACATGCCAAACTATATTGTCACTTCATATATGAAATTCTTATTTTTGAACGCCAATAAAACTTGATGTATTTAAAATCTGATCTATTAACAAATTTCATTAAATATAAATCACAAATAACTTATGTAAAATATGTACAACACATAGTAATAGCGCAATCTCAGGAACAGCATCAGCAGTTTTAAAAACTTGATTTTTAAAATTCAATTTTTTTGTCAACTTAGGAAGATGTACTCATCGATAAAAAAAAAAATTCCATGTAAGTAATTATTTAGTTGAACAGTGCTGTCATCAGATTTTATGTAAATTCCTATCATAAATCCCTGGAAATTTCAACCAATGATAGCTCGATAAGAGTTCCATGACATAGGAAAAGTACAAGTGTCTTTAAAGATCTTGCTCAGTCACTATTAAAGTAGGGGCTGTTAAGTACTTGCACAGGAACTCTTCTCTTTTGGCAAGGACATGAGCATTTTAATGCCATATGGTTGCAAAGTACAACCTGACAGTCTGGCATAGCTCCTAGACCAATGTAAACCGAAGGATCTCCACTGACTTCAAAAGAATGTGTGAATTTATATTACTTGAAGAGCCATCTATTTATTCATCATTTTAGATCAAATGTCATTACTATTATTAGAAAAGGTCAAACCAAGAGTCTATGTAATAAAAGAAAAAAATGTAAACAACCATGCAAGGATAAAACACACATTAATGAAAAGTGTTCTCCGAACCACTCATGGTTTAAGTTTCAGAACCAGACACCTGAAACTTCAATGTTAATAAATGTTCTTAGCCAGTCCTTCTTTCCAAAGTAAGACAAACTTATTTCATTTTTAAGAAATGTGCTTATTGCTGTGATTGTGATATTAATACGGCTGCCTTGCTGCTGCTTTCTTATCAGTTTTCTGGTGTATGGAAGCTTTTTAGAACTGCCTCGACAAATCTGGATAATCACAACACAACTTCATGAAAATATATTTACCTAAGAACTACAGAACAGATTTATAAGGGAATTTAGACATCTCTGCCCTCTGTTAGCTCATCACTCTATCACTTTAAGTGCTAATAAATTTCACAAAGCATTCATTGCGCTGTTATCTAACTCTGTCCCAGTAGCAGAGGTATTCAAACCACTTACCTTTGGCAAATAATTTGGGCCTAAGTAGGAGGCCTCACGATGAAAGTAGAGCCTCCAGGGAGCTATTCAGAGTATTTAGGTTAAGAATTTAAGTACTGCCCAAATACTCTTTATCCTTTCCATAATGGCCACAAAAATATCATTGGCCAGGAACAAATTTGCCTGCGTCAGAACACCGCTGATGCCAAGTGAGATCCACAAAATAGACCTTTCTATATATATTTCAATATATTGCTGCAAAAGACAAATCTGGTCAAAGAAGCATAAGCATGCACAGCCCAATTTCTCATCTCTCTGGACAGCTCAGGGGACATAATGTTTCCTAGAGATATGACAGAGCCAGCAAGTCTTTTTTTGGAGACAAGTCTTGAACTTATCTCCCAAAGAGTACCCACTGCCAATAGTCAACTGAGTGTTCAGTAGCATAAATCTGTTCCACCTGAAATATTTGTCATAGCAGAAACCGTTATCCAGTGGAATACCTTTAGCAACACAAATGAGAGCTATTTTTCTTTTGTTCTCATCCTCACAAGCACAAAGAGCTAACTTCTGAATCCAAACTGATATTTTAGCAGCATACTGGAAAAACTCCCAGCGTTTGCTACATGGAAAATCACATGAAGATAAGGTTGCTCTAATTACCTTTCACAGAAAGGAGTAGAAAAGCTGTTACACTTGGTTTTAGCATTGTAATATGCATTCCAATCAAAAGACTTTATTATAATTGCCCTGTTTCTTGCTCACTGAACTCAACTCTTCGGTCTCTTGCTTAGGTAAAGAGAGGAGCTAGTAGGTGTCAGTTGTTTGGTTGAGCAGAAGTACCTGCAGTGTCCATGTGGCTTCTGAAGTGATTACTTAAGAGGTCACACAGCACCATGTCATGAAAAAGCCAGATTCTGCAGGCTTTCCTGAGTTCTTGGGTTTTTAAAGTCACCTAATATGTAAAGTCATCAACCAATAGCAAGTACATTCATATTTATGAACAACACAGTGCATGTGATCACAATGTTGTGGATCCTATGCACGTCAGCTGAACACAGATTCTCAATTTGACAAGCACGAAGCTTGTATGGGATTCCATCAGTGAAGAGACAGCTCATGGAATCACTGCTTAAGACCTGGAGAGTGTGGAAGGACACAGTGCTTGTTTCAGATGTTTGTTCAGATGTAAGGACTAATTCCTGCAACTTTCAGTTTATATTCTCACCTGATTTAAGCAGAATTTTTTTAAAAGAAATAACTGAGACCTCCAATTTATTATGCCCCTACCATCTCATTAGCTTATTTCAAATACTATACCTAGAACAGAGAGAAGTGGCAGCACATCACATTAACTACAGAAGGACTGATCTGTCAGATTATAAGAAAAAAATTAGTATCCACTTAAACGTATAACTATTTTGCTTCATTATGGGCACAGGTCATTGTGGAGGGAATGTGAAAATAAGAGAGTATCGGAAAGAAAAGGGTAAGAGGCCTATCTAACAAAAATGATTGTGCTTTTGCCATGAACAATGAAAAACATACATCCTGTTTCACAGACAGATTTAGAGACACAGCAATGTTCTGAGATTTCAATGGAAAAAGAGAGAAAAAAAGATATTTTAATTATGATTATCAACAAAAAATGCATTTTTTTCTTGGACCAGATTCATACTGGTATCCACGGTACCTATAAATACAGCACAGGATCTACAAAGAACCTATACTGTTCTGAAATAACTTTGGAAAGCAAAGTAAAAGCCAACTAAAAGGGCATTAAACATTTATGCCAAGATATCACAATCTCCCTTCTTCCTCATAAGCAGTGAAGACACAATTTAGGAGTTGGAATTATGCAGACACAATCTTGCTGAAAAAAAGGCCTGCTCAACATCTACCTATTCTGTAACACTACTAGAAAACACCATAGGGGTGTTTAGTGATTCTATACACGCATTGCATTGATACTAAGCTGTCACCTGAAAATTCATCATTAGAAAGTGAATGTTTATTTACAACCAGATGTTGGACAGCCCTTGCAGAATTTACTCTTTTTCATGAACTGTGTGTAACCAATCATTCAAAGAACTTACCCTGCCAGCATAATGCATAACAGTAAAGGTAGAGCCCTGTTCCCTCAATGCAAGGTTGCCATTTCCATCTTTTATGGAGGAATACACTGTATTTGCATCTGATGTATCCAGGTAAGATTGAATCCGTTTAGAAAGACTCTGTTCCACTGACCAATTAGACTGGCTTTCTTCATCTAGCATTGACAAAAAGCCTGATGGTTTCTGAAATGAAAAACAGACTTTTCTGTTTTTATGCAGCAGAATTCATTGCTTGTGAAATAAAACAGCTTGTAATTTAGCAGGAGAAACATGTAGCGTATCATCTTATGGAAAGAAAAGAAAAAAAAAAATATAAATATTCTGTTAAGTCTCCAAAAGATAACTCTGCAATAAACATAGGGAATAATATTTCATTTGCCAAAAATGATAATCATTGCTGATCTTTTAGGAAAATGATTGGGCTATGTTCTTGTTAGAAATTTTATTCCAGAAACTAGCTCCAGGTACAAACAAAGCTGCCAAACTCACAGTGGAGACTGGTCAGTACTATAGCTGCACCCAGGACATGGCATGATACACAGATACTACATGTGAATCCGTGTAGGCAATGACTTTCTGTTACATCTTTTTCGATCCTAGATCGTTACAAAGCTGTTGGCCTGCAAGTTTTAAGAGCAGTTACAATGACTCTCTCTGTGGTTTCCTTAGGCTCATAACTTTCTCTATAGATTCATAAATCAGAAAATACAGCAAAGTGTTGTATTAATCTGAGATGTGGAGTATGTATACAAATACAAATGATATAAAGTGAATCTGGACTACCTGAAAGAAAAAATCCAAGGCTGCAGTATGGTTTCCAGGAGAATACACAGTTTCTATGGTAACTCCTTCTTGTACACATTCTGTTTGCTCTTGTAGGAAAAGCACTTCATTGATATACTGGTGTATCTTCTCATTGGTCATATTGACACACAGCTATTGCAAAACAAAGAAAACATGAGGGTTAGAAGTCTACTGGATAATTAACTGGTGTAGGGTTTACTGCACATTTAATATTAAATTTGATGAAACATCATTTCTTAACATATTATCTCTCCGTAGACCACTGATTAGGAAGACCCAAGGGAAATTTACATTTTACCAGCTATTAGTGTTAAATTGGGAATAAACAGTTTTCTGTTTGCATAGATCATTGTGAATTCCTCCTAAGAATCATCAAATACCACCCCTAACAAACAGTGCAAATTTATTCTAATTCCATTGATTGAAGTAGAGCAACTTTAAGTATGAACTGTTACACTCAATATTCTTCTGCCGTATATATTCCGGGAGACTACACACATGCAATGTGCTTTTTGAAAAAAATATCTCCACATTTGTGTAAGATCCTGATTATGTAGTTATTTTAGTATTAGCAAATATGTTCAACCCTGCTTCCACATAGAAGCACACTGGAAGAACTCATTGGGTTTTGTTCAAATAGATCACATAAAACACCTAGGAATATTTTTCTAGATGACTCTCTTTGTTTTATTGAAATACTAAGGGAAAGTTGGCAGGAAGACAGTCTTCAATAGAAAAGTTCAAAGTCTGTGGAGATAAATAATATAAAAAACTCTCAAATATTTTCTTTGATTGCCTTTTAAGAGTTGTAGTGACACTCTTCTAAAATAAACAGTTTAATACAAATCTTGTTTCCAATTACAAACAGGTGAGGGTTGAATCAGCTTATTCTGGGACCTTTTGTACTTTATTCAAAGTTCACAGAATCACAGAATCATATGGATTGGAAGGGACCTCCAGAGATCATCGAGTCCAACCCCCCTGCCAAAGCAGGTTTCCTACACCAGGTCGCACAGGTAGGTGTCCAGGCGGGTCTTGAATATCTCCAGAGAAGGAGACTCCACAACCTCCCTGGGCAGCCTGTTCCAGTGCTCCGTCACCCTCACCGTAAAGAAGTTCTTGCGCACATTGGTGCGGAACTTCCTATGCTCCAGTTTCTGGCCGTTTCCCCTTGTCCTGTCTCCACACACTGCTGAAAAGAGTCTGGCCCACACCTTAGATATTTATAGACCTGGATCAGGTCCCCTCTCAGTCTTCTTTTCTCAAGGCTAAACAGACCCAGTTCACTTAGCCGTTCTTCATAGGGGAGATGCTACAGGCCCTTCACCATTTTGTGGCCCTCCGCTGGACCCTATCCAAGAGATCCCTGCCTTTTTTGTACTGAGGGGCCCAGAACTGGACACAGTACTCCAGATGAGGCCTTACCAGGGCAGAGTAGAGGGGGAGGATCGCAAGGGACAACTGCACAAAGTCTCTTTCAACGTTAAACCAGTCACGTATTTGTTTTGGTGATAAATTATACCTTCCATGTACAAATTGTATAAAAGCCATTCCACCAGCAAGTCATGTTAAAAAATATGAAATATTTAGATCAAGCCTAAATGTACAGGCTTAAAAACCAGGTAAGGGAAAAGAAAATGAGGAAAGAATAATAGCTGCCTGAATTTTCCATTAACTCCTTGTGCTAGAATAGCCACCTTGCACTTCTTCTACAATGAAGTAGGCTACTGTCAGTAACTATATGAAGAAATAGAACAAGAAACACATTTTGTAACCAAATATCTGTTACTAATTGTCTTTACCAATGCATGAAAGTGCAGACAAGAGACAGCTTCAAATAATACCACTGTTTTTTTTTTTAAAGCAGGATTTGTCTTATTTTGTCACCAATGAAAGAATAAAGTTGATTTGTATTATTTAATTATTTTATGGGAAAAGACAGCTTTTTCAATTTTGTGTCAGGCCAATATATGCTTTGCTTTGAATTCCAAATTCAAATTCTAGTTCCAAAATCTCTTCAGAAGACTCTTAACATTATTTTAGGAAGTATGTATAACATTACAAGCTTGTAATTCACAGGACATGTAAAGCGTTGACATGACACATGCCATGTATATCCATATTTGCAAATGAGATCTTTAGAGAGCCATTTAATTTTATTATTAATTAGTTTTACCCTAAGAGAAGCTGAAAAAATCCCCTGCTCTATCTAGCAGTGGTTGTGAGCAGCTCTGCAGAATGAGCACCAGGAGAGCAGCCAACGGCTGCTGAAAAGCAAAACTCTCTCATCATATCTTTCCCCATTTCAATGTTTTATACATCCCGAAGGAAAAAGGTGATAAACTGAAGGTTTTAAATTAAACGCTTGAAACAGGTTGCTGTAACAATTACAACAGCTGAAATGTAGAAATTTGATGAAAATGAAACAGCTACCTTTGCTAACTCATCTTCTTTTGGTCTGTCATATGAGGTTTATGAAACAATGACATGTTTTCTGTCCAAAGATATGAAAAATTGAGAAAACCACATGTATTAATTTCACCCATGCAAACTAGATGGAAATGTAGCAGTAATGATTTTTTACCTAAAATAAATGTTGTGAGAGTACCTCTAAGCATTGTATGCTTGCTTAACTTTACAGAGTTACTCAGCATTACCAATGATGCTCTTTGTCATTAAATATGATTAAACTATTCTTTGCATGCCTCTAATTGGCTCCATTGTATGTCTCTTCAGTAGAAACCACCTGTTCCACCTTCCTTTCTAATCCTAACTCACTCTCACATATAGGTAGAAAAAAAAACCACACAATGTATGTGTCAGAGTCTTCATTAAAAAGTACTTCTAGGATATTACAAGAAAACAAAAGAAAACAAAAAGGTCAAGCTCAAGTCTTGACTGAGCTCAAACTGAACTTGAAGTAGCATGCAAATTGCAGTATTTGGAATAAAACAGAGTACCATTTGGTAAAATTGACAGATTTTCACCACATTAGCTTGACCTCTCTTCATTTACTGCATTTGGCCGATTAGTACTATTAAGCATACTCAAAATTAAAATTAAGGTAGAAAATTATACTGTGCTCCAAAGACAGAAAAGCACCTAACATTAACATATTGGGGTTTTTTTGTTTGTTTTTGTTTCCTTGCTCCTTACTGTATAGAAAATAACGTGAAAAAGCATAGCAAAAAAAAAAAAGTAAGGGAGAAAACTTGGTTACTGACAATCAGTGGGGGACCAATGGATGTAAACACCCTCTGCAAAGCTTATTTACATCCTTTGCTTGTGCAGAAGGATTAGCTCTCTCAAGGGATATGTATTCAGAGCACTGAGTAAAGCTTACACCTGTCATATCAACCCATCTATCAGACTGTATGTTATTGGACAAGATGATGGAACTATGACGTCAAGTTTAATTTGTAAAGATGTGCTCCAGCTTTTCTCAAAAACATGATTCTGAGATAATGGAAGGCTGAATCAACTTCTGTTTACTAAGACTGGATACAGAAAATATTTTTAGACCTATGGGTAGGTAATCGCTCATTTCTCAGAAGTATGTTGGTTACTATTCCCTCTTGTATCTGCTACTCTAAGAGAAAAAAAGACATATATATATACATATATATACACACATCTCTTTTCTCTTTTACTACTTCGTGTAACAGTTCCTGGATTTCCACAGTTTTTACATAGAGCACCAATTTGAATAATTTTAATGAATGTATAATACCAGAAATTATTACATTTATTCCTTTGCTTTTTAGAGGCAATAGAACCTAATATAGAATTCTTGTGTTCCACACAGAATCAACACAAACTCATAGTGCTTCTGACTCTCTGTCAGAAGAACTTGATTTCACAGGGAATTTATGTTGTCTTGGGCAGTCTGGTCTAGTATTAGATATGGAGGTTGGTGGCTCTGCATGTGGCAGGGGGTTGGAACTTGATGATCCTTTCCAACCCAAGACATTCTAGATTCTATGAGAGTGCTACATAGATCAGTCTGAAAGTAATGCCTCCTATTAATTTCCACAGAAACTGCAACAGATATAAAGAGCAAAATAACACCTTGATAAATTAACAGCTAAAAATCACTCTTTTTCAATATTTTCACTACCATTAGCTATGCATTTTCACCAGCAATGAACAAGAGCCTGTATGCCACAATCACAAAAATCTGCACCAGTGGAGATGACCCACCATTGCTGTCACCACTGCGGAAACACACTGCCCACCACCTCACTGTACTCACATCCATTGTCTGGTCTCCAGAAACGTTCAGCAAGCATCAGTGAATGACAGTGGATGCCATTCTTTCCACATGGAGGAATTCAGTGACACACCTTTGCTCCATCTGCACTTCCATGACAGACATCATTATGTCAGAGTGCCCCTCTGCTGCCATCTGTCACAAGGCAACAACACGTAACAGAATATTGGTGGGAAGGTTCAGCCTCTACTGCCATAACACCAGCATCTGTCTCTGACATTGTGGGCCAACATATTAAAATAGGAGGCATTACTTTCAGAGCAACCTTCATTTATTAAAATTTTGTTATGCATAGTTGCTACCTGAAAGTCCTTCCACAAGAAAGAGTCTGTAAAGCTCTTCCATAAAGGATAAAATTTCAGTACAAACTGGAACATACATCCATCTGATTTTGAACACACAAGAATATTAAACAAGCAAGGAAACTAACAAGGTAATAACAGTTCTTTCATTGAAGGAATCTGGACTTAGACATCCACACCACTTTTTCTCTCTTACTGCTGGTCAGCAATACTGCTGTAAGGGATATAATGGGGTGCTGCTGTGAAAAAGCAAGAAACCAGTTAAGAAAAGACCTTGGGCAGCATTTCACCTATCACAAACTGAATCTGTCCGTGAGTCTAAATTTTTAGATAAAGGATTTTATTTTCAGCCTCAACGTGTCTACTGTAAAAGAAGAAAGAAAAAAAAAAAAAGGAGTATTTTAATGTCGGGTACATGGTGAGCATACTGAGGTAACCAACTTTAAAAAAGACTAACACTGATTTTCCAGTGGCTTTCTGGAGCACTGGGCAGATAACAGCATCCTGCCCAAATGAAACAAATGTGAGCAGAATGAAAAAAGTACAAAGAGGAACAGTACAGGGAACAAGGCTACAACATGACAAAAGCCACAAAGAGTGAAAGATTCTCAGAAACTGGGTCGGGGAACAAATTATAGCACAGGGTTGTCAGGCCCCTGAGGGCACTAATTCTTATGGTCCCGCTCAGTTTCCTCTGGGCCCCTCCTCGTGTCCATGTCCTGTCTCTGTCCTAGAGGCCCCATGGCAGTGCCAGTTTCCAGACATGTCTCTCACTGCTCCTGATGGCACCCCAGCCCTGACTTACTGCTTGCTGCCTCACTGCTGGTGATGGTCCCAGTTACTGACCCTGGCTCTGCCCACCATGACCAGACCTTGCGTGACGGTGCCCATTAGGACAGGCATGGCCTGTTCCCTGTTACCAACAGGGCAGCTGGCTCTCGCTGTTCTCTGATAGGGATATCAAAACCTTCCTGTGCATGAAGGCTAGCTGGACCACATTCCTATTCCTCAGGACAAGTAAAACCAAATAAGATTTATTTTTCTGCATAAAATTAAATATTGTAATGCATTTCAGATTGCCTGAATGCAGACACTTGCGTACTGACCTCCCATCTGCTATCACTGAGACTGTAATGACCGTAGGAAAGTTAATTCATGTAACTTTTACCTATTCATGTCCATCTATCTCTGTAATAGGCAACATGAACTTATGTTTAGATAGCTAGAAAAAGGCTTATGGATGAGGAAAAGTAATTTATTTTAAAAAATATTTCATTATGACTGTTTTGGCTAGAGAAGGTGACATGACAAAATCAAATGAAGTCTCAGCAGTTAAGAAATAATTTAAAAGACTTACTAAACCTAGTAATCAATGCAGGCAAAAATTCTTGTGAACACAGCTGGGTTGTACAAGCCCTTTTGCCTCACTGTAGTGACTCTGAAGTGAAGTCTTGAGTGGAGTAGGCAATGCACTGTGCTCTAGGAGCCAGCTGACCACTATGGCAAGAGAAATACAGCACAGAGCTGCCACAGGAGACACGCTTCTCTACTACTGCACACACTTTAATAGGCATAGAGTTGAACGAGAGTCAGGAGAGACTTGACTGTTTCAGTCCTGACTCAGATAAATAATTTACATTTCCTATAAAAAGGAGGTTACAATTTTTTCTGCAATTCATAAGAGGTCTACAGATGCAAAAGACCATGCAAGAGCTAAATACATTACTTAGCAAGAGCTAAATATTTTTTCAGTTTATCACTTATACTCTACTAGAGCCCCTTTTACTTAACTGCATTATTGTTTTTTTATAATCTTCCACAACTACAGACCTTGATTACTCTGAGTTTATACATGGGAAAGAAGTGCTACTCTTTCTACTCTATCATCTGGTTCTTCTGATATAATAAACATAGAAAGAATTAGGAGAAAACAGTGCAGACAACTTCATCCACATTCTCTCCTGCTTATTGCTTATATTATTTGCCATGAGTTCATTTCTGTTCTCTTGCAGTCAGAGAACACAGTGCCATAATGGTATAAAGAACATTGAAGCATTCCTTATCTGGATTATTTGGAGTTGTGCTCTGAAGGACCATGGATAAGATCAAACCCACCTTTAAACATTATGAGTAGAGCAGTAGACATTTTCTACTTTTAAAGAAGTGCCAATTAAACAGAAAAAAATACAGTTCCTCTCAAAAAAGGGTCCTAAGAAAACACTGAAAACTGACATTGCCATTTTTCGTAGAGCATTCATGTTTCCTGAAATGATCGCAACACATCTGACAAGAGAATCAAAGAATGGTGTAAGCTGGAAGGGACCTTCGGAGATGATCTGGTCCAACCATCCTGCTCAACCAGGGCTACCTAGAACAGGTTGTCCATAACCATGTCCAGACGGTTTTCAGTGTCTCCAAGGAGGAGACCTCATCTACTCTCCGGGCTCCATCACCCACACAGCTCATAAGGGATTCCTGGGCTTCAGAAGGAGCCTCATGAGTTCCGGTTTGTGCACATGGCCTTTTGTCCTGGCACTGGGCACCACTGAGAAAAGCCTGGCTCCAATCTCTCTGCATTCTCCTTTTAGGTATTTGTATACATTGCTGAGATCTTCCTGAGCCCTCTCCAGGCTGAGCAGTCCCCGCTCTCTCACCTCTCACAGAAGAGATGCTCCAGCCCCTTCACCATCCACGTGGCTCTTCGTTGGCTTATTTTAAATGTTCTATTAGAATGTCTACCAACTGATGTGAGTCACCAGAAAGATTCACACATCTTGGAACATCCCCAGATTGCAGCAGTCAGGGGTTTTTATTCCTTCTTGAAAAAATATTACTACCATTTTCATGAAAGTGGACAAACAGAATGCCTTTTCTTACACTAATTTGAAGCCAAAGGTTAATTTCTGCCAAATTACTTTTGAAATGCTATTTTTAAATATGTTAATCTAAATGTAATGAAAAAATAATTTTTACAGCTCCTACACTGTTCAGCTGCTAGGCCCATTTACTGTTAACGTTCTGCAATCACAGGCCTTGACACTGGATGTGTTTGCAGACATGATGCAATGCCTTGCATGAGGACCATATCTGGGCTGCAAGCCTGTTTATCAACAGAGTTAACGAGCCCAGGCAGAATACTGAGCTAGGCTAGACTGCTGCACAGCTCCTGAGTGCAGGCAATTTGGGGTATGTGTGTCCGCGTGATTACATTGCGCCATGTGGAGATACAATCTGCTTCTGTTTGCTGATACTGCAACCTATCACTTCAGGAATCTGATGTGTTAACCACACTACAGAGTTGATATGAAAATGAACTTTGTAATTCCCTCACCACCATTCTGTCTTTTAAGGAATGCAATTCACTAGTTTCTGATGTAATGACCTACACTATTACTCAATATTACACAATAAAACCCACTCAGTCCAAGTGGGGGGACAGTCAGTGTCTCCTGATACATACTTGTTTATTAAAAAACACAATAATAATTCAAAGTTGACTTTGAAATTACCATGTTTACTACAAAGAAATACGAAAGCTACTTTTACTCATTTTCTTGTTGGGCTCATCTCAAGCATCCTCTGCAGTTGCTAAGCAGAAAATGATTTATCTTTGAAAGCAGAATTCATGGTATTATTTGTGATATCAGTCACAGAAGTTATATGTATTTAATGACAGAAAACAATGCAGAAAAGAGTCAGTGAAAAAAAAAACCACAAACCAGTAAGTCTCAAGGTGCACTACTCTCTTTTGAGATTCTTCTAAAATGTCTAGAATATTTTATCCTTGTTTTGAGTGTGGACATATCCTCACTCCATCAAAATGTTTTCTATTTTTCACTTTATATTTTCCCCCAAGGAAGATATTCTCACTGAGTAAATGGCTATGCATACAGGCAATCATCTTTAGGCCAGCAAAGCTTTCAAGCTAGGCAGAACTGTAACAGCAAAAACAGTTTTGCGAGAGGGGAGCTGGAAATATGTTATTGTATTCTTAAATGTTACTTTGAAGACAAAGGTAAGCTCACCTTTTTGTGCTTTCAGATTCTTGGAAACTACATCCATGTAAATATGCTACACATACTGAACTAATGTGGCACGATGACATCCATATCATGAGAAAGTTGAGCCATAAAACAATGGATTAACTGAGATAAAGGGGCAAATTCAGATTTCAAACAATAATAGGTCCTTTGTTTTCTTCTCCCTACTGCTCTGATTTTCTTCTGCCGTGTAACAGAATGAATGAACAACAGAACAAAAACTTACACATCTCTTTCAGCATGTAGTGTACAGTTGCTAATGTCTTCTCGAATATGCACTTGACAACAGCTTTGGTGATCAGAGAGTAGTGTTAAAGGCAAGCAAACAGTTCCACAGGTTTCAAAACATATTTCATATTTAAAAGGATTTTTAGGCATTCATTGAGCTAAAGTTTAATATATTTTCCATGGATGTAATTCAACTTTTTAAAAAGTCTTACGCTGAAAAGTCACGAAGAGATGAATCTGTCAGTAATAGCACTTCGAAAAATGGAGCATTTTCATTCTTTTCTTTTTTCCTTGAGGCATCTGAAGAACTTCTGGTCTTTATTCCTATCCATTCTATTGTCCTCCTACTCACTTACCTAGCTGAAGGATCGCTTTCAAAAGTATGAAAACAGACAACACTAAGTACTCTCCTCAGGTTGTCTTTCAATGCTGATACTACCCCTCTTTCAAATCATTATGATAGATGTTTACCAGATTCTTTTAAAATGATAAATAACTCTGTGACTCAACAAAGCCCGGGTTTTAATTCAAACCCATACATGCACATAGAGAAAAAAATATTTTATGAACAAGTTTTTTCCTCCTTGAAATTTGTTTTCTTATCAAAACATTTGTTTCGACTAAAGAAAATTTATCTTCGTGGATGATTGACAGTTATAGTGAATTCAGAAAAACAAAGCTACTTACCTGTTCAAAAGTATTCCTTTGAAATTCTTCAAATCCAAAAATATCCAGTATTCCAATTTCAAATATCCGGTCACTGAAAAAAAAAAAAAAAAA